>PVJA010002880.1:0-31834 GCA_004027025.1 Myocastor coypus | reverse complement strand
AACAGACAGCAGCCCTCCCTGGGCTCTGTTTCTTGTTTCTTGCTTCTCAGGATATCAATTGGACATATTGCTATACTTATGCATGGTTCAATTTAATGTTGTAGTACTTAAAGTTTTACTCTTCTAGGATCCTTTCTATTCTTATGATGACAATATATGTTCGGTTTCAAACAAGAGTTATAAGATTTCCTTTTTCTCCACATCCTCATCAATATTTTTTGTTAATTGTTATTGTTGCAACAGCCATTGTGACTGAGGTAAAATGATATATTCTTGAAGGAAGTTTAAAATAATATATTTCAGATGCTGAAAGCAAACAACTTGCATCATTGTACACATCGTACCAACCTATCTTGAAAGCGTTTCATTGCTATTTTATTTTTTCTTGCTAAAGTGAAAGAAAATAAAATAAAAATAAACTTTCCAACCCAAGTTAATGTGCCCTGGAAAATTATCTGTCAAATGTAATGGAGAGAGAAGATACTTTATGAGAAAGAATAGCTGATAAAGTAGCTGATGAGGTTCATGGCCAACCTTACAAAGAGCATCAACACATATTATAGAAAGAGGGAAAATGACCACAGCTTAAGAAGAAGAACAGAAAGAAACCGCAAAGCAGAACATGCAGTTAAACAAGGGGAAATTAGAGGATCTACAGGAGGAAAATAATATGACAGAGATGAAACAATGCATTTCAGTAGTATCCATCAAAATAAATCACCTCAGTTTCCAATAAAAAGAAGCTGACCCGCACAATGGATCAGGAAAGAAAATTCAACAATATGCTGCATACAAGAAACACATTTAAATAAAAAGGAATTTCATAGACTGAAATCCAGACAGTGGGAAACAATACTCCATGTGGCAGAAAAGGCAGCGTAGTTATTCTGGATGCTGACAATATCAACTTAAAACCTAGAATCATTAAAAAGATAAAGAATGTTATCACATATGTGTTAAGGGTAAACTGAAAGAGAAAGAGACAACAATGATATATATGTAACCAATGTAGCAACACCTACCAGTATAAGACAAATATCAACTGACACGAAAATTCAAATGAACAATAACATAATTGTAATGTGGGACTTTTATATGTCACTGTCTCAAAGAGATAGATAAAGTAGACAATTAAAAATCTAGCAGAGAATTAGTTAAACTAAACCAAACTTTCAAAAAAAAAAAATGAACTCAGTAGACATCTACAGAATACTCCACCCAACAGCATCAGAACATATATGTTCTTCTCAGATTCACATGAGAAGTTCTCCAAAATGGGCCGGATATTAGCATATAGAAAATGCTTAAGTAAATATCAAGGAAGTGAAATTATGTTATGCATATTATCTGCCCATAGTCAAGGAAACTCAAAATTGTTGACTTCAGAAACTTCATAAATATTTGGCTGGCCAGGTAGCTAAAGTACCTGCTTTAGCAGAGGGCAGCAATGCCTGGTATGCCATGCCAGCCCAAGCCCCAGTGCACATTGAGATGGCAAATGAAACTGACCGTGGTGGCATTCACATGTAATCCCAGTGCTTAGGAGGCTGAAAACAGGATAATCACTACAAGTCTGATCTATATAGTGAAAATCTGTACACACTGTAGATCCCGTCCTAAATTCCTTTTAAAAAACTTCATAAACATATGGAAATTGAATAACACACTCCTGAACAATAAAATTTCACAAATGAAATTGAAGAATAAATTAAAGCAATATTTACAAATTGAATGAAAATACAAGCAGGTACTAGAACAGAATGAATGGCACAGGGGTACACAGAGCTCTGGAGACTAGGCTTCTGCGGTAGACACAAGTACAACACCCATTCTCCAGCAGGGACATGCACAAATCTACAGATAAATAGCTAAGATGGAAGAATCCATGTTCCAGTCCCACCAGGCTATAAGGGAAGCATCTGGAACTTGGCAAATGGGTAGAGAAACATGGGATAAATTCACTCTAATAATGGGAAACACTTTGATAGAAGTTCAAAATTTATAATCTGTTTTCTTACATGATATAGTCTTTGCTCCTATTGTCTAGAGTACAAAACCATTAATTACCAAAGTTAGTGTATTGTGATAATGTCTTGATGTTATTATTATTGCTAACTGAACTGCTCTAGCTAGGATGTCATATTAATCTTAATCGCTTTCTTCCTTGAGTAATAATTTTGGGAAGTTCTAGGGTAATAACCTTACTAAAGGTCCTTAAAAAAAGATGGAGGACTTGACAAACAGAAATAAATGCCCGATTTTCAATTAACTGAGAAGGCAGAAGCTAGGGACAGACACATAGGAAGAATCTCTGACACACCGAATGCATCACTGAAGAACAGCCATTGTGCTTGAGTGGCTATGACAGTAGTGATAAAATTATCCAATATTAAAACTGCACGGGAATTATCACAAAAATCAAAACAAATAATACTTTCTGAAACAAAAAATGACAATTAGAAGTAGCAAAATGCAATCTCAGGCCCCCATCTAAGACAAAACAAATTCAACAAACATCATTTCTGCTGGTCTTTTGAAAGATGCAGTTAATGCTTACATTATTTTTTCTCTTTAAGTCTTATTTTTTTTTTTTGCTTTTTAAATTCTTACAACATTTTCATTGGCATTATTTTGTTTTTTCAACCAATTTTGCACATTTATATCTGGTATCCTAAACTACTAATTTGTGGATGATGCCATGCAATATAGCAAACCTTGTTGAATTTTATTACTCTGTTTCATGAAATATTATGTCATGTATAAGAAATCTACTTCAGATCTTGTGTGAGGATTCATTTAGAGTCCTGCTTGTTATGTACAAATTATTCTAAACTTTAGCTGATATTATTTCTTTCTACACAGTAATTTGTCTTAGATTATCTAGAACCTTATTAAGATTATTTGTATTCACTTTACCTCTATGCAGAGCTAAATCACGGTCAGATATTATTTATTTATTTATTTATTTATTTATTTATTTATTACAAGGTCTCATTACAAAACTTAGACTCATAGTGATCCTCCTTTCTGTGTCTCCTCAGCACTGGTGTTATAGGTGTGTGCAAACCCATCTAATTTTGATGGTTCACATGAAATGTCTGAGTATCCAGGGCTGGCACAGTATGTGGCAATGGGATTGAATCCAGGTCCTTCTGCTTGACAGGTATGTGCTTAGGCCACTGACCTATCTCCCCAGGCCAGACCTCTACATATATATAAAAGCCTGTGGTTGGTATTTTAACTATTCTCTGAGTGGAACCAAACATATAAATTCATTTTCCATTTATTTTTATTCTACAAAAGCTTTCTGTGACAAATGAATTCTAGTACATATAATTAGCACCTGATGTTCTTATGATGCATCATACATGTAATCTGGAGATCTCACTATGATTGGACTTTGAATGAAATATCTGACTTGGTGAAATTTGTGAAGGCTAGTTTTCTATGAGAAACAACAATCTATGAAATTAGAGTTCAGCTTTGACATGAAAGACAACTTAAAGTTATTTAGAAATAAATTTGAAAATATTTTTATCACATGAAATGATATGTACTAACCTGAATTACATTTGAACAATTGTTCTTAAGCTTTTTCTATGGGAAGGTCAAAATTTTTATGTCATAGTTTGAAAGAATATTATCTATAATGCATAAAAAGAAAAAAGGAGTCCTAGGATGGTAGAGTCTTTTTTCCCAGTACAGTTACACCCTGGACTCCTCCATAACAACTCTACAGCAATCATTCTGAGTCATTTTCATTTGTTGTTCCTGATTGTTTCATTTAGTCTTTGAGATCTCAAAGAACAAACCACCTCTTCTCTCTGCAGAGTTAGGCTGACATTCATGGAGAGACAGAGTGGCTGATTCAAATGCAGCAGAGCATTTTGGACTAAGAATGTGTTGGCAGCAACGTAGAATGCCAGCAGGAGGGGCCCACAAGATGTTTGTTTTACATCTGTGAAACAAATGGCTTTTCATCTAAAACTCGTCAGAAGGATCAAGGTAAAAGTGTACCTCATGCTATAAATTTTAAGGAAACAAAGACCTTTACCTTCTTATTCACCTAAAACTGTCAATAAGCATTTATGTGCACTATATAGGAAAGAAAGTCCTACCAGAAGAAACTGAATGGAGTTTACCTGCTCCAGAGTACAAAGAAATTGCTCTTACTGAAGATATATTGCATAAATGATCACCAGGTAAATGGGAATACTGACCAGAAAAGAGAAGTTTCTGAATATTTTAGAAATAATAAATCTAAGAAATTGTTAAGCATGTAAGTGTAAATTCCTGTTAAAACACAAGTGTTTATCTATCATGTTAACATTTTTTGCTACTTGCCATCGGTTATAGCCAGTGATTCTGTGATCTAAGATGGCTTTCAAATTCTACTTTAACACTCAAATGTCTATTTGTACAACAAATGCTGAAGGAAAGAGGCTTTCAAGAAAAGTTAACTTGGTTCAGATTTAGAGGTTCAGTACATAGCAGGTTGGTTCATTGCTATTGGATCTTTAGGCAACAATTTGTCATGAAGCAAGAATGTGACAGATGAAGCCTTCACCTCATAAGTGGAAACAAAACTGAAAAATTTCAAGGAACTAATATCCTAAGAGGAAAGTTGCAACTCCACTCTCTCAGAATGTCCTCAGAGACCATTTAGTAGGCCCTGACCCTTAAAGGTCCAAAGACCTCAAAGTGGCAGAGGGTCAATCTCTTAAAATATGAAAATATTAGGGGCATTTACCCAAATTACACTTGACTGCATGAATATTGAGTGATATTATCCTCCAAATTGTATACCAACTTCTGCTCCAAATTGTTATTGCACAGTGCGAAAAAATAATGTGTACATGAAGACACCATTGTCCTGGAGCAAAGAGGAAATAAAAGCAGAAAGTAACGGGCATCATTGATACACTCTGGTCAACGTTACAGGGAACTGTGGCTTATCCACACCTTTAGAGGCTATTTTTTTTCTATAGAAATTTAAGTTAAGCCGGGCGTGGTGGCTCACGACTGTAATCCCAGCACTCGGGAGGCTGAGTCAGGAGGATTGGTGCCAGTTCGAGACCAGCCTGGGCTACAAAAGTAAGCTCAAGGCCAGCCTCAACTGCATAGCAAGACCCTGTCTCAAAAAGACAAAAAAAAAAAAAAAGAAATTTAAGTTAAAAAACAGAGATCATTTTAGCAGATACGCTAAGATATTCTAGTATTTTCAGCAGTATCAGTTGGTAGACACTGGATTATTTAAAAGCACACGTGGCATGACTTCTGTTAGAAAACTCAGAATTCAAAGAAAAAATGTAAATAGATTACACAAATCTATGAAGATAAATATGGAGCATACTATAAATCAAATTTTCATATTAGTAAACAAAGAGATGAGTTAAATCATGGATAGAATAAAGAAAATCCTGAATAATCTGGGTATAGCTTAGTGGTAGAGTATGTGCCTAGGTGGAGGAATGTAGGAGTTGGTGCTAAAAGCATTTGACAAGAAAATGCTCTTGTTATCTTGTATCCCACAAATTTCAGACCACATATAATTAGGTCCTGATAGCTGCTTTCAAGTCAATTGTGCTGGATTATTCCTGTACAATTCATTGAAGATTGATTAATTCATAGCTAAAGCTTCTGGGAAGTAGTTGAATCATGGGTGTGTAATACTCATCAGTTGATTTGTACACTGGCAAGTTTACAGCTCAATGTGATTTGGGGAGATTAGTCTTGATTGGAAAAGGTAGATCATGGTTGAGACAGCCTGGAAGGATCTGCCTCCTCCCAGGTCCCCTTGTTTCTGGCCTCCTGCCATGGGCTATTTCTTCTTCACAATGTCCCCATGCTGCAATGCTATGGAGTCATCTGACTATGAATTGAAACACTAGAAGCTGAGCCAAAAGAAACCTCTGATGTTTCTGTTTGGGTGTGTCTGTTTTTCTGTCCCTGTGACCAGAAAATTTGATTAAAATAGTAATACCAATTACAATTACTTTGTTCTACTAATCAGGATGAGACCTCTTTTTTATAAGCACATATTTTGTTCTTTGCAATTAGTAGTAAACTACTGATAATGGCAAAAGAAGTCATATTTGTCTACATATTTTTTGTAATAGTTGAGTAGCTATTGATGGTCTTTGCTTTATTTCATCATTTCACTGGGATTCATAAATCATTAATTTCAATTTGAAATATACATTTTATTTTTCTTATTGGATATTTTATTATAAAAATTATGCATATCAAACAAATATAATCTATAATTTTTCTTCTGAGATAGTGGAACTTAGTACTTTTTTGTCAGTGTTCTAGAAAGAGTTATTATAATAATAATCATCATTTCACTATGAGGAGTAAATGGTAAATGTTTTAGCTCTCTTACTGTGTTTGTATGTTATAATGTAGTCATATTTTGATTTACATTGTATGCCTAATAGATATTCTACTTAATGATTTGTTTTAACCATCTACATAGTTCTCACTAGATGGATCCCTACCAAGGTGGTTCTTTTGTCCTTCACACTCACTTCTTTAGGATCCATTGGCATAGCTAAACAAGTAGATTGCAGGGATTCTGACCTGAATATTCCTTGTCTCACTGTAGACAAGGAGGGTACTTAGAATCTAAGATCTTGATTATATGTAAACTATTTTATAGGAATGTAATTTCTAATTTTCCAAAAAAAAAACCTAATCAGGGGATTGAAATATTAAGTTAGTATTTTAAACAATGTTACTCAAGATCAATTTTTATTTCCAACTTGGTATTATTACAAATTGATATACTTTTTAGAAATACACTTTATTCTACTTTTTTTCATCATATTAATATCCTATCTAATAGCTATATATGTTATCTGTGTACAAGAAGTCATCCTATTTCAATCAAATTACATTATTAGATTTACACAAAGTGGCTATTGTGATCTGGAAACCTAAGGAAATGAGCGGAGTAAATCAAATAAACAGAAACTTATGTAAGCGCTATTATTAGTAAAATATTTCTATGTTACTTTGTGTTATCCTACAATATTGATATTTCTATAGTCAAATTTCAACTTGCTGTGGGGAAAACTTCCACTTCTGAGAAGATCTCAGTTGTCACTGTTGTTGCAGGTTCAGGAAACACATTTTACAAGACGTGGTTTACAGTGGGCATCTTGGACCCTTGTGAAGCATATTGACCAACTGAAGCACATCATCAGACCAGGAACATCTCTGCTTTTATTTTTCGCCCTGGTTCTCTTAGGTCACAAAATCCTTTGTGCTATGATAAAAAGGGTCAAAAGAATTCTTTGCCCAACTGCCTTCTGTGATGCACTTCAGCATAGTTCCAGTGAGAAACACATCAAAAAGAAGTTCCAGATGATAAACTGTGCTCTGTATATCAAGACCTCTGAAAGTATCCTTCACAAATGTGTGTCATTGAAAACTTTGAAAATATTATTGGTCCTATAATATTTCATAAACACATACATTTTTATACATATAGTGTCTATTGTACAATGTGAGAGATAGTTTGACTCATTAAAATTAAGAGTGAGCAGAGATTTGTTAATATTAAGTGAGTGGTACATGGTAGAGTCCTACCTCCTTTTCTTAGTTTTGTGAAAAGGTGGAAGTGATCTTCACTTAGTGATCTTCAGTCCACAAATAATAACGGCTTTACTTTTTTATTGCATTTAGCAAGAAATAACAATTTGATAGTTTCAAAACACACTAGTAGTACATTTGCAGTATTTGATACAATGCATATTGTTGTCCTCATAGTAGTTATACAGAACAAGGGGGGAAAATGGTAATTTTTCTAATCATTATTAGTACAGAAAATTTGTTCTCCTTGAAATAAGAGAAAGTTGGGGCTGGCGGGATGACTTAGTGGTCTGAAGCTCTGCTTGGGAAAACTTGGGCGACTTCAGGGACTGAGGTTCAATCCCTGGTTCCACATGCTGTGCCAGCCCTGCCTTCTGGGCGGGCTGAGCCGCCATAAAAATGAGTGAATAAACAAACAAAGGTTGTGAAACAAGGAAAAAAAAAAGAAATAAGAGAAAGCAGTTGTACACAATTAAATGTTCCACAATCGCAGTGGGTTATTTGGCAAAATTGATAATGACCGAAGCTGCTGATTTAACGCTTTTACAGCTCAGCGCACTAATCTAGCTTTATGTTTTAAGCCCTCATGGTTAAACTTTTCAGCTGAGTGGTTAAAAGCAAGTTAAAGCAAGAGCTTTATAACAAAACATGGAACTATGTTTCTCCCAAGGTCAGTCAAATTCCCTAAGGATTTACTTTGAAACCATGTACAGTGTTTTGTAAAAATGCTGTCAGTGTCAGCCATCTGGATTAATCACAGCCAATATAATGGCTTTGTTTGTACTCCCTGAATATTTGTATGATTTAGAATGCTTGTTTAGTAGATTTTAAATACAATCTACAGGAAAGTGTTCACTTAAATGTACTTTTAGTTTCATTTTTTTTTCACTATTACCACTCATTTTATTTATTTATCTTTTTATTTTTTAAATAATTAATACATTTTATGTTGTAGTCTTTGTCATAGATGTTCAGAGTACAAGATGCAGATATCATTTCTTGTCTAAACATAGTTAGTACTGATCTTTCTTTTCATTTCACAAAAAGAAACTAGCTGTATATGAAGTCCAATAGTATATAATTGTAGTGGATTATCAACTTATCTGGCTTACTTGGAAGCTGTTGATTCAAGCCTTTTACAACTCAGTATATTAAAATGGCTTTCCTTTTTGTACCTCATGGTTCGACTTTCCTGCTTGATGTTTAAGACCAAGAAAAAAGCAAGACCTATGTTACCAAAAAAAGAAAGTAACTTTTGTATCAGACAACATCAGTCAGGTCCCCTCAAGATTTGCCTGGAAATTATGTACTAGCGTTTGCAGAACTCTCATTATCTGCCATCGCCATCCAGATGACTCATGACCACTGCTTGACCAACTTGCTCTCTGTGAAAGCCTGACATAATGTTTTCTCTCTAGGTGACTCTCCTTAGGCACACTGTACATCATCGATCACTTTTTCTTTGGCCTCATAATCTGCTTGAACATGAAATTTGGGACTCCACTGAGTTATAGGCCATTACAGTATAGGTTCTTTTATGTCCTGTTTCCTCACTGACCCTGCAGGGATTGAGCCAAAATGTTGGCTATTCTTGTATATCTTCTTTTTCTCTAATTATTTGGTATGCCAACTTAAATTGTTAACCCTCCAAAAGAGAAGCTTAATGATATTTCCTATAACATGGGCACTTCAGTTTAACGTCACTATGTTTCTGAATATCAAACACCTTACACATAAGAAGAAGCAGGTATTTTCATTAAATTGTTAATACTCTAAATTTTAAATCCCTATAGAATATGAAGAAAACAATTGTGCATTGTTATGCACAGACTTAAGAACTTAACCGTTTATAAAAATGTATGGTATACTTCTATTGCCTTTTTTACTTGTCTCATATACTATTTTATAGCTTCCTCTCTTTTTTATTTGTAAACTATTATTTATTTGAGAGTATAGCAATAATTGACTTTAGAAGTAGTGCCTAATTAGAAGACCAGAATGGCAGGTGGTACAAGCATGGTTTTAATATTACACTTTTCTAACCTTAGTGTATTTGCTTGGTTCACAGATGGCAGTATATATAGTTAGTCAGGGTGCAAATTCTACCAATTATTTGATAGTTCCGAAAACCAGTTGGAGACTTTTAGGACCATTAACTTATCTACCTTTTGTATTTAAGTGCATGTTTTTGCACCTCCCATGTTTCCTAATTTTTCTGCTAGCTCTCTCTTCACTGTTTGATTCTTAAATTGTTGATCTTCATTTAACTATATCTTTTCATCTTTATTTCTTCTTTTCAGTTTCTACATTAGGGATACTATATGATATTTACACATGTAAGTTTGATTTATTTCACTTATGAATATATGTTCAAGACACATACACTTATATATGAAAGCTTCAAGTTTATCATTCTTTACAAGTAGGTAATACTCCATTGTGTAAAAGCTCCACAACATATTCTTCCATTCTTCAGGTAATGGGCATTTTTGGTTGTTTCCAATATTTGGCTATCACAAACTGTGCTGCTAAAAACGTTGGTGCACAAATGTCACTAAGACATGAAGTTTTCAGTTCTCCTGGAAAATCCCCATTAGGGGGATAACTGGATAACTGGCTTGAATGGATTTTCAGTCCTAGCCTTTTAAGGAGTCTCCACACTGATTTCCATAATGTTTGCACCAGTCTGAATTCTCACCAGCAGTGGAGAACTGTTCCTTATAGCCGTTCCAATATTTGTCGTTGGCTGATTTCTTTATGATAGCCATATTTTCTGAAATAAGATAGTGTCTCAGTGTTGTTTTAATTGTCATTCCATGGATGGCTAGTGATATGGAGTATTTTTTCATATATTTAGTATTTTTTTTCCTCTGAGAAATGTGTGCTTATCTCTGATGACAATTTCTGCATTAGATCTTTAAACTTTGGGGCCCCATTGTTTTTTATATCTTTATAAATTCTCAATAGAAGACTTTTGTCTGAGTCCTTGTTAGTTGTGTTTTTTTGTCAAAATTTGTGCGTTTTCTTTTCACTTTGTTGGTAATATCTTTAGATATACAAGAGCTTCTCAGTAGAAGGAGGTCCCAGTTGTTTATTCTTTCAAATGTAATTCGTGGAGCTTGATTTTTGTCCATGAACTACTTGCTACCCCATAATCTTCAAGATTTCCTCCTCCAGGAGATATAGTGTTTCTGTTTTGACATTTAGATCTTTAATCAATTTTGACTTTAGTTTAGTGCATGGTGATAGACCTGGGTTAAGTTTTAGTTTCTAGCATGTAGAGATCCTGGCTTTTCAGTACCATTTGTTAAAGGGGATGTCTTTTTTCAGATAAATATGTTTGGTGCTTTTGTCTAAGATATAGTGGCTGAATATGTTTGTAGTTGCTTCTGCATATTTTAATCTGTTCCATTGATCCGGAGGTCTATTTTTGCAAGTATTGTGCTAATTTTATCACAGTAATTTTTTAGTATAGTTTTAAGTCAAAAATTGTTGTACCTCCTGCCTTGTCTTTTTTGCTGAGGACTGCCTTTGCTATTCTAGGTCTTTTCTGGTGTCACATAAATTTTAGGTCTGTGAGGTGTGTTGGTGGTGTTTTCATTGAGATTGCATTAAATCTGTATAACAATTTTGGGAGTATGGCCATCTTTAGGATGTTGGTTCTTTCTATCCAGGAGTAGGGAGTATAATTCCATCTTCTGAAAACCTCTATGATCTCTTTTTCAGAGTACTATAGTTTTCATTGAATAGATCTTTTACTTTTACTTTTTCATTTGTGCATGAGAAATAATGTTTGTATCAAATGAGGACTATATAGAAAAGCAATTTCAATATACATTAGTAATTTATTTGTATTATGATAGCTAGCCTATAATCACATGTTTACTTCTTCTTTGGATTACCTTTTCAGTACTTAGAAACATCCCTGAGCAAAGGTGTTGATTGGGAAGTTCTTAAAGGTGCCTCAGCTCTTTGAAGCGTCGTTTTTTATCCTCTTGTCAGCTACCCAGTGTATCACTAAATCAAATAGTGCAACTCAGGTAGGGAGTAAGATCTTGGACACAATTTACAGGCATAGATTTAGAATGGCACATCATTGTACATGGGAAATTATTTCATCAATGAAAGCTATGGATCAGAGCAGACTTGCAAGTTGGCAAAATAGATATCATATCTTAGTGCAATGAAATATATGTGCACAAAACAAAGAATATGGAGACTGAGGCCCATAAAAATTTTAAAGGAATAGTGACTTGTAAATACTTGCTACCTGTCATTTCTCAGCCTCAGAACACTTAGCAATTCTAACTCCAGAAATGTCATAAAGTGTGTTATCATTTCCAATTTGCTGCCCACCAAATCAGGCAAATCAGTTTTTGATCTCAATAATTGAGAATGAAACAAATGACACAAGTAATAGACTGTACAGGTATGAATCTTCATAACAAAAAACTGTGTATGTTTCTTGTGCACATGACAAATATACATATCATCCCCTCCAGATACATAGACAGTGCCAGCTATCTATCAGTTGACAAGTAGCATCCAGGGACATGAAGTATTGTGTCCAGAAAGGATCACTTGAAACATTTTGTGCATCATTACTCGTAAACAAGAGCTTCTGATGGAAGTCATGACAAAGGTGTCTGCATCAATATTCATCAAGAAAAGGATGATTGGGGTGTCCAGCAAAACTAAAATAAAAAAAAATAACATGAGTGCAATAACTTCATTATATAGGGATAAAGCGATTTCTATGATGTTGTACTTGAGTTAAGTGTAATCAAGTTAACTACTGACTGGATTTAAGTCTTCAATTCTTGGTTTGTGACCATGACCAAATTTAGTGATACTTATTTGCTTTGTTGATTTTTCAGACGGGATCTCACTGAGTAATTTAGGCTGGCTTGAACTCACTATGTAGCCCAGGCTTGTATCAAATTCATAGTGATCCTCCTGCCTCAGCCTTCCTACTGCTGTAATTACATGCCTGGTCCACCATTAACAATATCATGGTGAATTTTTAATCATAATTAATTTTTTCTTAGCTTTTATCTGGAATATCACACAAAGAAAACATAGACACAAAATTTCAAACATATTTTGTCCTTGAACCAACAAGAAAAACCAGTATCTTATCCTATTTTTTAAAAATTAATTTAGTACAAGGTCTGCAGGGTCTCACTACACAGATCAGACTCAGCTTGATCCTCTTGTTTGCAGCCTCCTGAGTGCTGGAATTATAGGTATGTGCCATCATGCTCAATCCCAGTGGCTGTTTCATCGGGTATGGCCAGAACAGCATGCTGGGGCTAGAACCTCAGTCCTTGCATATACCTAAGCAGGTATTTAATGTTATCCCGCCAACCCTTCATCTTATTTTTAATTTTAATGAAAGCATAGATTGATTCAAATTTTGAAGAAGTACAGTCATGATCAATGTTAAAACATATTTCAGGGTGTATAAGCTACTGCTAGCAATTTCACATACTATGTACTAATTTGTTAGTTTCTTACTCATTACCTATCAGTATAATCTGTTAAATTGTGAAATTGTAAGCGTTTCGCTCATAAGATAGGTTTACTCTTGAATGCGGCAGTGTCCATACTTTACCAACTTGAAATACAAAGTGATGGATATCATTACTTACTGAAACATTGATAAGTGGAAAGAAATATTGATTGCCATTCCATTTTTTAAAAATTATTCGTCTATGTAATTACTCATTTTGCCTCTTTTGTGGGTGGGGGCCTGAGGCTGCCTTAAGGGCAGGTCACATATTCCATGTGGTGGTGGAGTGAGGATTGAACCGTCATCTCTGGAGTCTGAGAGACTTTGCTGAATCGTATCTTTAGCCAACTGAGCTATCTGGCAAGGCCCTCATTTTTTTAGAGAATAGAAAATATTTTTCTTTAAAAAAGAGATGATTCACCTTTTTTGCTATATAGATCTAGTTTTATCTTGGTCTTAACAATCCAGCACAAAAATATAACCATGAGGTATAAAAAGTAAAGCCATATTAATATGCTTAAATGGCTCAAGTCAACAACTTCTGACATTGCTAGTTCTGCTGGTAACCCAGTACTTTTATGGACTATTGGACTATATAGGTTATTTTGCTGAATTCACACATTTATAATATTTGAATGTCAATGGAACATCAATCTATGACAAAACAAAACAAATAAGGAGTATATAAATGAAGGATCATTTTGTAGTGTAAATATATGCATATATATGTATATATAATTTTGTGTATATATATATACACACACAAAATAAGATGAATATGCAGCTACTTGCTGTTAGCTCAGCGAGAAGAAAGAATTGTACTGATACTGTTTAGACAAGATATGTCTGCATCTTGTACTGTGAATAAACTACTACAAAGAAAACAATATGCAATGTATTAATTATTGTAACTAACCTGCTTTGAAACTGTCTCATCGCTATTTTTTTCTCACTAAAATTAATTTATAAAAAAGAAAAAGTAAATCTTTAAATTTATCAGTGCCAACACGAGTGTCAAACTGTACAGAGCTTTCAGCTCTTCTAACTCTGATTTGGAAAGCACTAAGGTAATGAAATACTGCAATGACTGTGATTATCTTCACTGCTTACAATGAAATACACTACTCCATTACAGGCTTTTTTCTTCAAAGATCCTATTAAGAAAAGGGGATGGACTGGAGGCTGCTATATAAGAGACAGTTGACATAGAAGTTCTATCTGACAAACTGTGATAGAGACATGGGATGATTTATTTTATATATCATCTTGTATACAATAAAAAATTCAGTTCTTTAATTCAAAAATAAAAAAATAAATAAAAAAGAGACAGTTCAGAATTTTGCCCTAAGATAGATTAATATATTTAACAATTTAAATTTCAATAATTTAAACATTCATAGCTTTGCATTATGCTAATACTTTCGCATACATTATGTTATTTCTTATTAACATCATTCAGAATGTAGATCCTTTCCCCAGTTCCATAACTTTAAAGTGTGAAAGAAGTGCAAAGGTCACTTGTTAGCTGCAAATTCTCTTTAAGAACAGAATTTGCATTGTTATTTTCCTTCATTTTCACTCTTCTCTAAAACTTCTTTATTCTTTACATTTAAAATTCTAGCTTGAGAAAATCAGAACTCACAGTTTTTATTCGCTCCACTAACTTTCAACATTCTTTAGACAAGTCCAGTATTTGAACCTTAACAGAAGCGCAATGGAAAGGAAGTGAGTAGAGATTACTAGAGATAACACTGATAATTTCTGATGAACAAGCCCAAATGTAGGGAAGGACAGTTTCTAACTTTCAGCACAGTGTTGGTGGAAATTCTTTAAATCTCATCAGAAATTGAGATAGGTGAGAGAAAAAAATGTAAAATTAGTTTTAGAAACATACACCAAAGTTGTCCCTGGTAATATCCAAAGCCTGTGTAAACCGAGTAGCTACAGAATAGAGAGGATTCTGTAGTGGTATAGATTCAATAATCACTAGTTATTAAAACACAGAAATAACTAGTCATTGATTGCCACCCTTGCCTCTCTTTTCATTATATCCCTGTCTATTCCTTCATTTTTCTCCGTACTAAGATAAATGTTAATATTGATATATTTAACAATCATAGTATATAAAGTATATGCGTCAAATATGCTATATTTAAAGTATAGCTTAGGGGCTGGGGAGATAGCTCCGTGGCACAAATGCCTGCCTGACAAGTGCAAGGTTGTGAGTTTGAACCTTGGTCCCGCAAAAAAAAAAAAAAAAAAGTATAGCCTATTTGGCTGTTACAGAATGTTTCACAAAATAAGATGTACAGAGGCTCAGGTGTTTAAATCCTCACTAAGCCTGGCTTTATTTACTGAATGGATCACCTGCCTCAAATCTGATTTGAACTAATCTTCATCTCCAAGAATTGAGGTAACTTTTAACACCTGTTATATTCATTTCCAGAAAAAAAGTGGAGGCAAGATTTTTAATCAAAAATACTTACTAATCAGCTGTATTATATCGAAAATTTCTGTTCATGCCATCTAAAATTGTCATATCCTCTGAGGTCAACTGGAATTCAAATACCTACCAAGGAAAGAGAAGTTTTACTACTGTTAGACTTAATCCTGTCAATGAAAGTAACCAAAGTAAAGATAAGTAAATGGTGTAAAGATGATACAGGGAACAGCTGAGAAGTGCTGAGGACACAGAAAAGGGATAAAGTATTGCTGACCATACTTAAGGTCCTGCTTTTAATTTTTAGCACTGAAAAATTAGTAAATAAGTAAAATAGGTAACACGTTTTCTTAAATTTATTAGTGTTACTGAATAAAATACTCAAACTGTGAGAGAATTCAAGTTAAAAATAGAAACCAAAGTCTTCATACAATACCTTAAAAGTGAGCATTACATAAAGAATCTTAAAAGAAAATAGAAAACCGACATTTCTGAAAGATAACATATTTAATTGCTTCTCAGCCTTTTGGCTATGGTCAAGTGTGAAAGTTGACTTATTTAGAACATAAAAAATATGAAAAGTAACTTTTCAATATTTATTTTAGCAAGATTAAAATATGCAGTTCAATTTTTACATTCTATTAGAAAATAGAATGAAAAAAATTTTCATATTAATGAAGCAATATATTATCCAAAACTTTATGATGTTATCATGAAATGGAACACAAAGTGGCTTAAATGCCAGGGCTGGAAATTAGGAATTTTTTAAGAAACAAAAAGATTGTTAATAATTGCTTCACATATTGAAGCTGATAAATTCATAAATTAATACTAATTATTTAAAAAAGAAAGATTGAGAAAGAAAAGTTAATGTCGAAACAAATTAGCTTTGCTAGGAGGTGTTCAGCACTCTATAGAGCAGTAAAAATTTTACATATTTGGAAATTTTCCCAATGAAAAAGAGAAAACTATCAAAAACAAGTCATAAAAAAAAATCAACTTTATAAAAAAAAAAAAAAGAGCTGGGAAGATAGCTCAGTAAAATAAGCACTTGCCTGGCAAGTCCAAGCCTCTGAGTTCAATCCCCAGTTCGGCCAAAAAATAATAAAAAAACAAGTCATACCTGCAGCATTTTAGTCAGTGGGAAAATAAATCATGCTGTGCTCAGAATGTTAAAACTTCTTCCTAACTCTTAAAAAGTATTTTATAAGTTATGACTATTCCTTTTTGTAAAATTTCAAATCAATCAATCACTAACTAGTACAATTTAGGTGTTTTGTTTTCTTTTTTGTTTATTTAGTACACATTCTATAGCTTCTCACTACAGAGATCAGATGCATATTGATCCTCTTGTCTTCAGCCTCCCAAGTGCTGGGATTACTGGCACACACCACCTCCCCCAGTCTCAGTCACCATCTCAGTGTTCCCCAGGGGCAATTCTGGTATGCCATTTCAGATATGGAGTCCTAGTCTCTGCCAAAGAAGGCTCTTTAATCAGCTGAACTATGTGGCCTGTACTTTTAGGTGTTTTCTTAATATTGCACTGAGATTAAACATTATATTGGAGAGGGGGCTGTGAACACAGCTCAATGGCTTAAGCACCTGCCTACTGAATGCAGGGTCCTGAGTTTGATCCCCAGTACTATATATATATATAATTGTAGGAGTCAGGCAGAAATTTTATCATTCTACACACACCATGATTTATTGTCACACCTGATTAAACTGCTGCAGAAAAATAAATAAATTGGCCAAATACAAGAGAGAAGTCAGAGAGATTTTGTCAACATTGGTTACATGATAGAAATGGCAATATAGATCTATAGGAAAATGCTAAATTTTCAGCAATTGATTTACAGACATTCAGATATTTAAAATATTTATGATATTTTGGATATAGCTCAAATAGTGAGATAGCTCAGAGTTCTAAAGTGCCTGATTAAGCAAACTTAGGCAAGTGCAGAGATCCCAGTGCTATCCTCTTAAACACATGCTGCATCAGCCTCGTCTTCAGTGCAGACGGAGCCAAGTCCAGTTTCCTGGTTTAGGGGCACAAGCCTATAATTTCAGTGCTGGTGAGCCTGAAAACAGGAGGTTTACTACGGGTCCAAGCTTTGTATTGAGACCCTGTAACAACTAAATATATTAAAAAGTAATTCCAGTTTAAATAAAGGCTTAATTAAAAAAATTTAAAATAGTTACACAAAACAATGTTGTATACTATTGCCATATTTCCACTGCAGGGATAGTTAGATAGCCACCAATCACAGAAGAATATCATAAATTATTTTAGTGCATTGAGAACAGAAACTTTGCTCATTATGTTATGCCCTAAAGAGAATGAAAAGGCAACCAAAATGTGGCAAATTTTATATCAATTGTGTATCAATTGATCAGTATACATATAATTGATATAACATTACATATCCATAATACATCTCAATCTAAAAATTAACATCAAAAAATAAAAAAATAAAAATTACCATGAAGAATAAATATGTGTGGTAGAATATTATTTAAAATATACCTTAACTCTTAATATTTCTGTCTCCATGCACTGCACTTTTTAATGAACCACTCATTCTAACATTAGGCAGTATCATTACCCCAGTGCTTAAATCTGGTCTGCCCTGTAACTGGTAATTTTCATTACAAGTTGCCATAAACAGTGTTGTGTAGCTCTGAGTCTTGACTTGAAACTGTTTAAATTTTCGGTCAGTTGGGCCCAAATCATATGATGAGAGGAAGTCTAACCTAGTTTCCAGGAAATGAGCTGTATTGAAGAGAATAACATAGGGTCTCTGTTGTCCTGAAAATTCATGAAGGAGTTAAGTGAAATATTTAAGGTCATAAAATTAAACTGTACCACTTCACACAGAGAGTCATTTGCCTCAAGTCAATTAAAACACTGCAAACTTTGTGTTAAACACATTTCTGTGTCCAGTTCAGTCCCAATACCACCACCCATTTTGTCTTTCCTTCTACCATAGTAAGAGAAATTTGGTAGATATTCCTTCAAGTAAAGTATGTATGGACTATGGTACTCAGTTTCATACAAGCAAAAGATGTCCCAAAGTTTGAAAAGTAGCACAAATGTGAAGACACTGTGGAGGTGCCCTCAGGTCCACAGCTCACACATCACCTGCATGTTTTCTTTGATCCTCTTCTCATTGCAGCTCTGAGCCAAAACCACAACCCCACGCTGCAGCTGGTAGCGCAGGGCAATCTGGGCTGGAGATCGCTGATGCTTTTTTGCCATGGCACAAAGAACTGGATCTTCCAAGAGAACTGGGGAGCTTGAGTCCACCCTGGAACAAAAGGAAAAATTGCTCATACTTTGAAGCTGAGAATTAGGTTTTTTTATGAGTCTTGCAAAAGACAGTATGATGTCCACTATAGAACAGAGGTTAATGCTTCTAGTCTTCGGATAAGAAGTGTCAATATTGTCTGTAAATTTTATATAATTGCAATTCCCTCCTCCTTGAACCACATGAAATTGAACTCTCCAATACTGCACATCATATGAACAGAAATATTTCATCAACAATGTGATTTTAATTAAAAACTCTACTGACATTACCATTGTTTATCTCGTGAAGTTCCCAGGGCACAGTAGGCCATCAGGACAACATCTTTTGATTTGCAGAATGCCAATAGTTTGCTCTGGTTCAGGTAAGGATGACACTCTACCTGCAAATGGACAACATAGCAAGGCATCAGATTATATGAAACCATCAAATTAATATGAAAGGAAATGTGAGTTTTAACACCTGTGCAGCCAGAAATTTTAAATGAGAGTTAAGATTATCTCTTGAAAGAAAAATATCTGACTCCTAAACAAATAAACAAAAAAAAATTAAAAAAAAATTCTTAAAAGGAAACAAATGAAAGACTCAATTTGGGACTACATAGAGATACAGAAAATTCCACATCTGACAAAGGAAAAACATTTTTGCAGCCTTAAACATTGCATCATTCTAGCAATGATTGGGTCCAAGACATTTAACGGAAAGTCTGAGGGATGAAAAACAATTTTAGTTGCAGCAACAGGATCTCTAAGCACAATTAGTATCATATTGCACTGAAGGTAGCTTTCTGCTTGCTGTAAAAGTAAAAGAAAAATGATACTTTAAAAAATGAATTCATGTGACCCAAGCTGAAGGACTGACTCTGAGACCAGGTGAGACCTCTCCACCTGAGGGCACCCTAGCATCACTAGCCAACAGAACTCTGCCCCAGCACCCCCATGCTAACCAACTGGGCCTGTGCACAGGTTGAGACATCTCTGCTTGTGCACACCCACTCCACCAGCCACTGGAACCCAGCCCCCATCCCCCCACACTGACTGACCAGGTGTATGCCCAGGTAGGACCTCTCTGCCTGTGCAGCCCGACAACACCACCAGAGCTTCAGCCCCGCCCAGAGCCCCAACTGACCAGGCGAGGATTCACGTAGGACCTTTTGGCCTGTGTACACCTTTGCACCACCACAGACACTCTGCTCCTGCCTACAGCCTGAGACTGGTAGGAGCATAGGCAGGAACACTAGGCCTGCAGCTTCCCGCCACAGAAGCTTCTTCCTCTCCCAGAACCCAGCACCATCATCTGCAGAGGAATCCTGCAGCAAAATTGCCTGGAGAGAGGACAGGGGTCAGAATCTCCCAGGTATTCCAGGAGTTGAGCATCTTGACAGAGGAACACAGCAGGCTCTCTTCCAAAAGCTGCAATAGGAAGAAGTTGAGCACAGCAGACAGACCCAGCTAGGCACATCTGGATGGGAGCAAGATTGGTGGATGCAGACACAAATTTGGATAGGTGCTAACAGCAAAAGTTCACCAAAGTGCAGAGGTCATTGCGATACAAAATGACAAAAAGAAGTAGCAACATGCAATCTCAGGTCCAAAACCCACTCAGCATAAATACAGGAGAAATTAGCATAGAAGAAAATGGGAATCATGCAGCTGAAATCTCTGAATTGGTAGCATCTGAGGCAGAGAGACAAGTGAAGAAAAGTACAGAGGTAATCAGTTCTGAGGCAATATCTCAAGCAACAAAAGAAATGCACGATTTAATAGAATCTGAAATGGAAAAACAAGTGCAGAAAAGGATAGAGGAAATCAGATCAGAAAAAAGTCTCTGAAGTACAAAAACACATCTTTAAATTAATAGCATCTAAAGTTGTAGAAAAACTGTAGAAAGGTAGAGAGGAAATTAGAGCAAAAATAATCTTTGAAGTAGAGAAAGAAACAAGGACAATAATGAAAAACTTAAATGCTACTAAAGAAGACACTGATAAAAAAATAAGAGAATAGAAAATTGATAGATTCCCTGAATGAACAATATAAGGAAGAAATAGATCACATGAAACAATTTCAAAGAGAAACTAAATAAAGAAAATAAAATTTCACTCACAAGCTGGCAACACCATATGTATAAAAGTGAAGATAGAGATTCAGATCTTGAAGAAACAGTCACAGCTAGTGAAAAGTTAAGAAAAGATTTCTGAAAAATAACCAGGATGCACCAAAAATAATTCAGCAACTGGAAGATGATGCAAAAATGAACAATGTGAGATCAATAGGAATGTAAGATTAAAAAAGGATTCAATATGAACGATATTAAAAGAGTATGGGCAGAAGTAATAAGAGAAAATGTCCCAAATATGAGAAAACAATCTGACATTCAGTTAACTGAAGCATGCAGAACTCCAAATAATATAAATCTGACTAAAAGCATACCCAGACATATAATAGTTAAGATATTAGAATTCCAGCAGAGGAATATACTAAAAGCCACTAGAGAAAATGAAACTGATTACATTTAAAGGAAAACCCATCAGAATAATGGTGGATTTCTCTCCAGAAACCATGAAGTCAAGAGGAGTGTGAATCAGAATGCATCAAGCTATCTATGAAAACAAACTCCAGCCCAGACTGCTGTACCCTGCAAATCTCTTTTTCACGAATGAGGGAGAAGTGAAATACTTCCACGACAAGGAACAACTAAAGAATTTCATGATGTCAAAGCCAAACCTACACAGACTACTAAAAAATATTTTATGGAGGAACTAGCATGGTCAGAACCCCACAAATGAGAACAGAAAGAACCCAGAAAATAGGGCCACCAATTAAACAGAGGAGAAAAAGGGGTAAGCGATAGCAAGTAAAAAACATGTCAGTCTTAAGTGAATACATTTCAATTACAACCACCAACGTAAATGGGCTCAATCCTCCAATTAAAAGAAATAGACTGGCAGAGTGGTTAAGGAAGCAAAATCCAACAATATGTTTGTTGTACACAAGAAACACACTTAACTCATAAAGAAACTCATAGACTACAAGTTAGAGGAAGGAAAACAATACTACATGCCTGAGCACCTCTAAAAAATCAGGAGTAGGAATCCTGTTTGCAGATAGTCTAAACTTCAAACCAGGATTGATCAAACAAAATAAAGAAGACCACTAAATACTGCTTAGGAGAAAAATTCAAGATGGAGAGGTAACATTCAAAACTATCTATGCACCCAACACGGGAGCCAAAAGTTATATAAGATAAACCTTAATGAACATGAAAAATCTACTACACTATACCATCGTCTTAACAGGAGACCTTAACCGTGCTTTATCCCAATAAGATAGGTCAAGCACATAAAAAAATTAGCAAAGAAATTGCAGAATTAAACCTGAACTTAGAACGACTGGACTTGGCACACATACACAGAGTGTTCCACTCAAACACTTCTGAATACACATTTTTTTCCTACCTGCACATGGGAGATTTTCCAAAATAGATCACATATTAGTGCATAGGTCATGCTTAAGTATATGCAAGGAAACAGAAAATATTCCATACATATTATAGGACCACAGTGCAAAGAACCAGGAAACAAATGACAAGAGAAACCAGAAGAACCCCTGAAAGAGATGGAAATTATAAAACACCCTTCTTAGCAATAAGTGGGTTACAGATTAAATTAAGCAAAAAATTAAACAATATTTACAGTTTAATGAGAATTCAAAAACTGCCTACCAGAATTTATATGGTGCAATGAAAGTAGTTCTTAGAGGGAAATTTATATATCTGAACTCACACATTAAGCAAACAAAACAAGAACAAATAAATACTGTCGTGCAGCACCTAGTCTGACAAGAAAAGGCAGAGAAAATGAAATTAAAAGTCCAAAGAACTGAGGAAATTGCAAAGATTAGAGCACAAATTAATTCAATTCCAAAAAAGTAAAAATACAAAGAATTAGTGAATCAAAAAGCTGGTTCTTTGAAAGATTAAATAAAATTGATAAGCCCCCAGCTAAACTCATCAAACAGAGGAAAGAACTCAAATTTAAGTAATAAGGAATGAACATAGTGAAATTACTACTGACCAAGCAAAGATTCAGAAGATCATTAATAGCTACTTTGAGAACCTTTACTCTCACAAAATTCTCTTTTCATCAAAAGATGAAACAGAAAGAATCCTAGAAAGGTGCAAATTACCAAAATTGAATAAAAAAGATATAGGAATGCTCAGTAACCGCGTAATAGCAAATGAAATACAAAATTTAATTAAAAAACAAAAAACAAAAAAAAAACTACTAACAAAGACAAGTCCAGGACCTGAAGGAAACATCACAAGAAGGTGTAACGCCAACACTCCTTAAACTCTTCAATTAAACTGAAAAGGTAGCAATCCTCCAAAAATCATTGCTAGAGGCAAGTATTACTCTGATACCAAAGTGAGAGAGAGATGCAATTAAATAAAAAGAACTACAGGCCATTTTGTTTCATGACAAAAATGCAAAAACCTCAATAAAAAACTGGCAAGTATAATACACCAAATCATAAAGAAGATCATACACCATAACAAGGTAGGGTTCATCCTAGAGATGGAAGGGCAGTTCAATATGTGCAAATCTATAAATGTGATACACTATATCAATATTTCCAAAGCCAAAACTCACATGATCATCTCAATTGATGCAGAAAAGCCTTTTGAGAAAGTCTACGTTCATGTTCGGTGTCCTATAGAAAATTGGAATAGAGTACCTCTACCTCAATCTGATAAAAGCCCTCTATGACAATTCAACATTGGAAAAAAAACTGGTCTTTTAGTCTTTGACCTGGTGCAAGGCAAGGATGTCCGCTATCACCACTCCTATTCAATAGAGTTTTGGATTGATTAGCTCCAGCCATTAGACAAGAGACAGAAACAAAAGGAAAACAAATTGATAAAGAAGTAAAATTACCGCTATTTGCAAATGACATGACAATCTACTTGTAAGATGCAAAAAAATCCATGAAGAAGCTACTATAATTAATATGCAAATTCAGTAGCTCACCAGTATACTAAGTCAACACACAAAAATCAATAGCATTACTCCACCTTTTCAATGAAAAAAAAGATATCCTAGAAGATTTCAGAAAACGGAAAGATTTTCTTTGATCCTGGTCAGGAAAAACCAACATGGTGAAGATGGCCATACTCCCTAAATTTTTATGCATATTTGCTGCAATCCCTATCAAAATAGTATAAACATACCTCAAAAACTTGGAGAAATCATTTCTAAAATATTTTTGGAACCAAAAAAGACCAAGAGTTCCCAAGACAATCCTTGGCAACAAAAACAAGGCAAGGCTTTACAATTTCTGATCGAAAATTATACGCAAAGCTACTATAATAAAAGCAGCATAGTACAGGTTTCTCTTTTAGAGAAATATTAAATCTCTTGGTAGAAAAAGTGGGATAAAATCTTGAAGACATAGGAGTTGGCAAAGGATTCATGGAAACAAAACAAAATGCAGGTGTAACATTTGAAAGAATAAACATTTAGGACTTACTCCAGCTAAGATGATTTTTCACATCAAAAGAAATTACTAACAGATGAAAAGACAGCCCGAAATATTTTTAAAAGATTTTAACAATTATTGACACCAAGGTCTTCTATCTAGAATCTGTAAAGAACTAAAAGACATTACGGTTCCAAAATTCAAAGGCCCAATCCAGAAATGGGGATCTGAGCTGAACAAACACTTCTCACAGAAAGAAATTCAACAACAAACCTATAGATACATGAAGAAATGATCCACATGGATAGCTATTGGTAAAATGCAAATAAAAAAAATTTAGATACTATCTCATCCTAGAAAGAATGTCTATCATAAAGAAATCAAGCAGCAACGAATGTTGGAGAGGCTATGGAACCCTCCTCCACTATTTGTAGGAATGCATCCTGGTGCAACTATTATGCCTTAAAAAACTATAACTCGAAATCTCATTCAATTCTGCTATCCCCCTACTGGGAATTTTCCCAGAAAACTGTAAACATCATATCCTAGTGATATCTGTGCACACATTTTTAGTAGCACAATTTTCAATAGCCAAAACTTTGAAACTACCAAAGTGCCCATCACATGAAGAATAACTGAAAAAAATGTAGTATTTTTAAATAATAGAATATTACTCAACTATGTAGAATGATAAACTAGAAAACTTCATATGTAAGTAGATGTATCTTGAACATATACTCACAAGTGACATAAACCAGACCTACATGTGTAAATATCATGTAGTTTCCCTAGTGTAAGAATTTAAAATAAGAAATAAAAATGGAAATGCATAACAGAACTGAATGGAAATCATAGACTTAAGGGTTAAACAGTGCAGTGACTGCAAGCAGACAAGATAGGAAACATGGCAGGAAGAAAATCATGCATTTATATACACAGCATGAATTAGATAATCATCCTAAGAACCTCCAAAATGTTTTTCACAGTGAGGATAGCAATGTGTAACACTAAAACTATGCTTGGAATACCTGTCATTCTGGGCTTTTACATGTGTGCTGCTTCTAGTGTAATTTCGGTTACTGCTATACTCTCTCTCAAGTAAATGATTTGTTTACAAGTAAACAAAAAACGGTATTAAATGAGAGTAAGAGGCTAGGAGAAATGCCGTCGGATTGACAGGCTACAATTTTATATGCAATTAGATGCCTAAATTTGTGTGTAAAAATGTGTAACTGATTTTATCTCATTCTATAGAGATTTATTAGAATATCAATATTAGTGGAAAATATCATTTCCATGTTAAGTCTAAGATGTGTCATACTAAAAAAGACAGCAATGTTAAGCCCAAGCACCTATGTTATACAGTAATAGTATCACTAAGATTTTTTTGTGGAGAGTTAGAATGTAAATTTAGAGATCACAAATTACAGAAAAAAAGGTCTACAAGGATAGCCAACATTTTGGGCCTAGCCCTTCAGAGTCAGTGAATTCTCAGGACATAAGAGAACCTGTGCTGTAACATCCTATAACTCAGTGGTTTCCCAAATTTTCTGTTCAAGGAGATTATGGGACCACAGAGGAAAAGGGATTGAAGATGTATAGTGTGCCTAAGGAGAGTCAGCTAGAGAGAAAAATTCTCTCATGCTTTCGCCGAGAGCAAACTGGTCAAGTAATGGCTGCAACTCATCCAGATGGCTGGCACCAAAAACAGTTCTACAGAGCACTGTATATGGTTTCAAAGTAAATCCTGCAGGAATTTGACTGACCCTAGGAGATACAAAAGTTACATGTTTTGTTATATAGGTCTTTGTTTAATATGCCCTTGACCATTCAGCAGAAAAGTTAAATCACAAGGCCTAAAATGTAAAGCTAGATTAGTATACTAAGCTGTACAAAGCTTATATCAACAGTTTTCACTTTTATTGCCACTTTTATTAGTAAAACACTGAAATTATGGAACATTGGAGTATGTATACAGCTGATTTCTCTTAGTTCAATGGGAAGAAAATTTTTGTACCAATAATGATTAGAAATATTATCACATCTGCACTCTGTTCTCTTCATAACTATATGAGGACAAAAATATGCACTAGGTCAGTTATTGGGAATGTTTTCAAGCTACTAACATGTTTTCAAGCTGTCTCATTGTTATTTCTTATTGAAAGTAATAAAGAAAATAAAAAAAAATAAAATAAAATTTTGTTCATGTTTAACTTGCCCGTGCCCAGGAGATCAGTCGTTTTCTATCTCCCTTCTCAGCATAGGTTTACAATAGCCTATTACTAAACATTGTCTTATTTGTTCTGTAAGTGACAGATTGCATTTTCACATATTATGCAGAATATGTACAAGCAAAATTAGAATGTCAAGATATTCACAAGAAAAGTATGAAATGAAATAACAAGAACAGGAGAAATCCAGTTTAAGTAGTAGAATTGAAAGAATCAATGTGGTTCTTTTAAATCCTATCAGTTTTACTAAATGAAGGAGAATTAATTTGTTTGAAAAGCCAGCTTAATTTAGCCAAAAAGTTGCATTTTAATATATAGTCTAAGAAATACAAATGGCTAATAAATCACATAAAATTATTCAGCATCTTTGACCACTAGACAAATACAAATTAAAACAATGCTCTAATTTGAAGACACTGCAGACTCATTATCCTCAAGAAATGAAATACTCACAAGCATGTGGAGCAAATGGAACCTTTCACATTGTTGGTGGGAATGTAAACTTGTGCAAAATCTATACAAATTTGTATGTTGATGCTTCAAAAATTTTAAAATAAAAGTTCCAAGGACCCAACTATTCTAGTTCTAGGTATCTTCTGAAAAGAATTAAAGACATCATATGACAGTGAAGAATATCATGAATACCTCTGTATAGCAGTGTATTTCATAATTCCTAGATCTTAAAAGCAACCTATATTTTAACTTATAGATGAATGGATAAGGAAAATGTATTACAATGTCGGGGTTGACAAGATAACTCAGCAGCGTAAGAGGCTGCTTATCAAGCACAAGGTCCTGAGTTTGATCCCTAGTATGACAATAAAAAAGAAACTACACACAATGGGGTACAATGGTGGTGTAAAAAATGATAAATGTGAATCATCTGTAAGAAATACAGATATACTGTGAGACTGTAATGGTAAATGAAATAACAGACTATATAAGCATAAATGTCACATGATTTCTCTTTTATGAAAACCCCAAAGTATACATAAGTCATTGTAAAATAAACAACAAATTCCAGGAAATAGATCAACACAAGGAGATAAATCTTTTACAAATGGGAAAGGAGCCAAGAAACGAAGAGGGAGTTATATGGGAACTCAAAAAGATGTGTTGTTGCCAGAGAGATAGCTCAGTAGAATAAGTGCTTATGTGGCAAGTGCAATGTCCTGAGTTTAATACCCAGTACCGGAAAAAAAAAAAAAAAAAAAAAAAAAAAGCATTGTGTATGTTTGACAATTATTTAGGATGAATATAATCACTATGCATTACATTCATGCATTAATAAAAATAAAAGTTTGAAAATCTTGTTAGCTGATTTATTATTTGGGAACAAACCATATGATTTTACATTAACAATGTATCAGGTTTTGTTGACAAATTGCAAAATCACGTAACATAATGTATTAAGAAATCATTTCAAAATTAGAAATTACATTCACTTCTCCAAGAATTTTATCTTAAGGGATGCATTATATCGAATGAAAAGAACAACATTTTGAAACGTAAATTTCATTTGTTTTGGTCTTCTCTATAGTGACAGCAGCTAAAAGTATCATAGCTTTATACCATAGAAAACACAAGGTACTATAAAATTTTCAAAACAGTCCATTTCAATTAATGCTTATTTACTATTACAAAATATATTTTATCACATTTTAAAAACAAGAAATTTAACTTTATTTGATATTTCTTTATGCCAAGCCTAAACAGGCCAGGAAAATTTAAAAGATATTGATTACTAACATATATTGTTTCTAATAATTATATTTTGTAATTTAATCAATTATTCCTACATTTAGAAAAATTGACTAAATTCTAAATTAGTTTATCAGCAATTTTGTATTTTATATAATAATAATGGCTTAAATTGAGAAAATTAATTTTAAATTAATTTAAATTAGTGAGACATATGTTTTCTATAAAAATTAATTTTCTTTTAATTTGAAGTGAATCAGGAGTACAAGATTGTCTTTTACTCACTATTGACACATGATACATGCCACAAGCTCAGTGCTTTTGTTGAATCATTTGACATTGTTGAAAATATTACATGAACTACCTTGAGACTTTAATCAACTTTAATATTTAAAAATTAGATTATTATTCATGTAAACATTTATTTTTACTCATATAACATGCATGAGTGGAAAACAATAACTATTCATTTAGCCATAGTTATAAAAACATTTTTAAAAGACTAAAGCTAATATTTTTTAAAAAACATAATTTTTGACTTGTTTTCCTGATTAATAAAATCTAAAAAACAATCTAATAAGGACAGCAAAAATCATAAGAATTTATCCATATACACAAAAATGTATTTTTAACAAACTTTTTTCTTATTTCAAAATATTTTCTTTCTAGATGGTTTATTTTTAATGAAAAGGTAAATATTTCACTAATGCACATATATGCAAATATATGCAGTTTTATTTTGTGATATATGCTAAAAGTAGTCTAGGAATATACAATTAAATTGTAATTCTTAAAAAACTTGAATGTTAATAACCAACACTTTTTAAATGATTTGATACATTTTCTGGCCTTGAAATAAAGACTTATAATAAGCAAAATAAGAAAATAATAGCAATAATAATAAAAAACTAAACAGAAATAATTTTTTTTTTTTAGAGCCAGAGTCTTGCTATGCAGTTCAAGCTGGTCTTGAGCTCACTTTTGTACCCCAGGATGGTATAGAACTCACACTGATCCACCTGCCTCAGCCTCGCAAGTGCTGGGATTACAGGCATGCACCACCACAACCAGATCAAAATTATATTTATTATGTTTGAAAATTCCGAAAATGTAATGTAAAATTTTGATTGTACTTTTTAGGACTCAGTCTGTGCTCACAACTTTCG
This sequence comes from Myocastor coypus, assembly GCA_004027025.1. Taxonomy (NCBI): domain Eukaryota; kingdom Metazoa; phylum Chordata; class Mammalia; order Rodentia; family Myocastoridae; genus Myocastor; species Myocastor coypus. The sequence continues at coordinate 2,406 of PVJA010002880.1, read as the reverse complement.
CATAGACTTACTCATAGATTCTCAAATATTTCTCAACCAACAGATACATATTTATATCCATACTCTAGATTCACTTTTACTCTAGATATACTTGTTATATATAGATACAGATATTGTACATTTAATAAAACTGCAACAAATTTGCGTGTAGAGGCCTAAGATTTTTATTTGTAAGTCCTAAAAGCTTTCTTTTCAAGAAACAAAATGATTTTTAAAATTATTTTTGTGAGAGTATAATCTGACATATAGAAGTCAATGTATTTGGCAGAAGCAGAAAAGTCTCTCTAATCCAGTGGCTCTCAACCTTTCTAATACCGTGACCCTGCAATACAGTTCCTCATGTTGCAGTGACCCCAAACCAATAAATAATTTTGGTGGATACTTCAAAACTGTAATTTTGCTACAGTTACGATTCAGAATGGCTTTAGGCGATCTCTGTGTTTTGGTCGCTTGACCCCTGCGGGGGTCGCGACCCACAGGTTGAGAACTGCTGCTCTAATCTATATTTAGAAAAATAGAACATATTATATTAAAAACTAAACATCAAGCACAGCATTGTGTAGTACAAAAACCATCCTTAAATACCTGTCATCTTGAACTTCTAAATGTGTACCGTTTCTAATGTCAGTTATTCCTATACTCTCTTGAAAATTCATTAAAGATTAAAACAGGAAAAAAGAGACAGAAACAAAAGTTTAAGGTTTCTTGAAACAAGTGGTAATATTTTATTCAATCATATGTTCAGTCATACACAACTATATCTGCTAATCTGAGCAACAAATTTGATGATAAAATCACATGATATGTCACACATATTTGATCAGCTATTCCTGCTTAGAAAATCTGTGACATGTATTAGTGTATGTTGTCCTGTTTTTATCTTTTTTACAATTTTTATTCTTGCTTTTGTCTCCACTCTTCAAAATAAAATGAAATTTAAAAAATGTAGTCAGAGATATTTAACCAAGCTGGACTAGTCTTTATCAATAGATATTTAAAGCAGAAATATTCTTCCCTAAAGCTAAATGCAATTAAGAAATACATGCAACGATTTTAACCTTATATAAGCGGCTCCTAAATGAACTATTCATTTTAAATGTTTTAAAATGATGAACTGTTATGATTCCTCATCATCTTGAGAAAATTATTGTTCACAGTACATCTCCCTTGTTCGAATTATTGCCTTTTTATCAGAAAAGTACTTTCCTGTGACTTATTTTTTTAATTTCTACGTAACTATTCCTATTGTCCCTCTAGAACAGATGTTCTCAAATGTATTAATGTATCAGGTCCTCTGTGTAAGTGTGTCCCTGTGTCTGTGTGTGTATGTGTGCGCATGTGTGTGTTTGTGTGTTTCCTGATCTGTGTTTCTCTCTGAGTTCCTCTCTCCATGTGTCTCTCTCCATCTCTGTCACTCCCTCAGTCTCTGTGTGTGTGTTTTGTGTGATGTTGAGCACGTAAAGTAGAGCTTCCAGTATATGAAGGCTTAAATTTAAAATCCTCTTTAATCAGGCTACTAGAGTTTGGGGATTACACACATGAATCACAAGGACTGGGACATCTTAAAGTGTTTCTACATACTAATGATTTATGAAACACATTTAATAGGCTGAAATATGCAGGAGAGTTTAACTGTACTTCTATTTTCCATTGCTCTTTTGAAAAGAGAAGTTAATGCTCATTTTTTTCCTTTCAATTATCATTTATCCTTCTTTTTAATTTATCATAACTCATTTGTTTTGTTTTTAACAAGTATTACATGATAATATCTGGTAACCTAAACAACTAATTTGAGCATCATGGAATGCAGCAACCATTGTTAAATTCCAATTACTTTGTTCAATAAAACTTTGTAACATTTTGAATGTGTTTGGTACTATTTTGAATTCTTTTCGATTATTTTAATTTTAATGAGACGGAAATGAAAATGAGATATTTTTTAAGCAGATTAGTAAGACAGCTACAATAATTAATACAATGTACATTGTTGTCTTCTTAGTAGTTATTAATAATTCAAGATGCAGACATGATATATTGCTTAACAATATTATTATAAACCTTTTTTCATCAAACTAAAAGAAAATAGCTGGGTGTCTATCCTAATTATAGATGTCTGCTTCCTTCATATTCCCTTCTTCATTTTATTTTGTCAGAGATGGGTGTTCCATTGCTGCTAGAGAAACTGTACTTGGAGAAGTCTTTAAAGGACTTTTTCATACTTGATGCCAGGTTAAATATTTTAGGCAGTTGAATTCAGCAAAAGAACCCAATATAGTCCAATAACCCATAATAGTAATGGGTTCTCAGTAGAACTGGCCATCTCAGAAGTGGTTGGCCTGAGCATTCTGCAGCTCAGCATATTAATATGGCTTTAGTTTTCATGTCGTCGTTATACTTTTCTGCTGG
>PVJA010002879.1:0-101059 GCA_004027025.1 Myocastor coypus | reverse complement strand
ATCCTGAGGGGATTTGACCTTGGAAGATACCAAAAAAATGTTATACAGGTCTTGCTTCGACTTGCCCTTGACCACCCAGCAAGAAAAAAAAAAAAAAAAAAAAAAAAAAGCTTAATTACAATGCATGGAACGCAGAGCTAGATTGGTGAGATGAGCTTTAGAAGGCTTAGATTCAATAGCCTCCAACATTACAAGCTTCACTGGTGGCCCACTGCAAGCTTCCTCTTATTCCAAAGAGAAGAATTTTCTTTTCCTTTTTTTTTTCTTTTTCTTTTTTTTTCTTCTTAGCAACATCAATAGGGAAGTGGGTCATGCCCACACACTGTACTCTGTAGAACTATTGTGGGGACAATATGCAATATGTCAACTTTCAAAAAAAGAAAGGGGAAAAGAAAAAAAAGTAGTAATGTTGATTTAATGTGTTAATGTTTAATTGTTTGATCAATCTTGTATACCTATATATATTAATATAAACTGATCTGATGATGAAAATATGTAATATAACCATTGTTAAATTTAAACAATAAAAATATTAAATCAAAAAAAAGAAAAAAGAATAACAAAAAAGTTAGTAGGCTCCTCATTACAGATACTGTAGTCATCTACAGGTTGGCAAACTGAACGTACAGACCACACTACCATAAAAGGGAATGAAGAGCTGGAATAACTTAGGAAGGAACTTGAGGGTTTGTTGTGATATTTAAACATTTGAAAGCACTTTTTAAACTGGACACTTATTTTTTTTTCCTGGGGCTGAGGACAACCAGCACTTTTTCACTGAGCTATGCCTCCACCCTATATATCTTAGATGAGATATCATACCTGCTGAGCTGCCCAGGCTGGGTCTGACAGTTTGACTCCTGATTTAACCTTCTAGAGTGCTGTTTTGCAGGTGTGTGGCACCACACTCAGCACAAATGATTTTATAACTCTGTGTAGTGTCAGGTTCTAACAATGCTGGAGTCACACCAAGAAGCAAATTTGAGGTAGTAAAGGTCAGTTTGGAGAGTCATCCTGAAGGGAACTTTGATTTTAAAATACTGAATGCTAATTATAACTGAAGAGCTCATTAAATACAAGATTAGAAAGGGCAAAGAAAATTTAGATTTGAATAGAAAAAATAAGAAAGGTCAAACCTATTCATACTTTCAAGTGTTGGCTATATTAAGGTCTGAAATTTTGAAGTAATTATGAGAATCATTTTAAATAAGCTCAGAAACATTCAATTTGTGGTGTATGTTTCTATCTTAATTTTTTTGTTATGGAAAGTTGCAGTTAAACAAAACCTTACAGCATAATTTTATGAATTCTCATTTTACCTATCATCTAGATTAATTATTTCAGTCTGTGGACAATCCTTTTCTAAATCAGTAATTGCATCACTTAAATCTTTTACTCATTACTTATTCAGCACCTCTAAAGATACTCCTTTGTCATAATAAATTAAATACTATTATCAGACAATGTTCACAATATTTGGTAATATCTATTGTTTACGTTGTTGTCTGAGAAATAGCACATCCTGTGGACTGTTGGAATCACAATCCAATGAAGATGTAGACATCACACATGACTGATGTGTACCTCATGGCTTTCAACCTATGATTTGTTCTCTTCACTTTCTTCTTGCCCTTTTGTTAGTGATTTCTGGAAGAAGTGGGACATTTTTCTTTAGAATTTTTCACAATGAGAATTATACTGGTTGCCGTACCCTATATGTTTTACACATACCTGTTTTCCATGGAGGCAGAATCATTAGAATCATGTTCACATGCCAAATGCATGTATGTTTTCTTTGGTCAAGGAAACTAAACTACTTAATAAGACGTGCCACAGTCGTATATCTTTTCTGACATGATGACATTTTATTTCCTTTGTCATGATAATAGTTATTTGTAATGAATCTTACATTCACAACTTATTGCTAAATGTCAATTCTCAAATTTTATCATTTCTTCTTACCAGTTGCAATACTTCTATTAAGAGAAACTGTATGTCTTCTACTTTTGAATTATTGAATCATACTGGTCATATAGGAAAAGCTGGACATTTACCCATTTCAAAATAGTGATTTATTTGATTTGTAACTATTCTCCTATGGAAAACAGTTCTTTATGTCATATGCTTTTAGGTTTAAAGATTTTTTGTGTGTCAATTAATTAGAATTATATTCTTATTGCTATTCAAATAAAAATGTTTTAAGTGTCGTTTTCATATTTTGCTATCTGATTTCAGTCTTTGGTAGCATCAAATGTGCAGTTACTACTAAAAAATAATTGTATATTACTTGTACAATTTAGGTAACGAAAACAACAAGCAGAACACCCAAATTATGTTTTCATGCTTCCTCCAGAATAATGCAGTTATATTTTCTGTGAAAGGACCGAAACATCTCTTTTATTTCTTCATTCTATTTATCTCTGGCTAGGACTTCAAATACAGTGTTGAATAGAATTAGGAAGATAAATTTTTGTTTGTTTCTGGTATTATCTTAAGCCCACATGAGTTGTAGCTTTTAATGGATGTCCTTCTTAGGGTAGAGGAAATTCCCTTGGCTTTCTAGCTTACTGAGAATTTTCAGAATCTTTGATTTTTGGTTAGTTCTTTTTTTCTCCATCTACTGAAAAGTATGTATAGTTTGTTTTAGCTGTCTATTGCTTTAATTTACATATGTTTTATGTGTTGAATAAACCTTGTAGTCCTAAGATAAACTTGTTTGATCATGATATATTATCCATTTTATATATGGCTGGATTGATATGCTACAGACTCTGCTCCATTCATGATGCATGAATGCTGTCTGTATCCTTTCTTTTTTGGTATGTGTAGTGTTTGTGTCTAGTGTTCGTGTCATGATTATTACTTAACAAGGTAAACGGGGAAGGTACTAATTTTCCAAAAGCTTTGTTAACAACCAGCCAAAGAAAATAGAATTATATGAGTTTATTAGAGATTTTTATATATGTGGTAAATTAGAATGTATATCTCTGGCCAAAATTTTAAAAAAAAATCAATACTGAATTTTCTACTTCTACATGATGATATTCAATGATGTTATACTATGTAGTTGTTATGGTTTATGTCTAGTTGTCCCCCCAAAGCCTCATGTAGTCATTGGGTGAGGGCTTCTATAGATTGACTCTTGACTGACGAGTCACTGGGATTATACGTTTTAGCACTGATGGCATTATCTGTCTGAGTAGGTCTGGGACTATGGGTGTGGTCTAGGACAGATATCCTTAGGCAGAGAGCCTGAATGTAATATAAAGCGAGACAGAGAGACAGACTAGAGCTGTTGCTCTGCTGTCCTGTTTGGTTGGCTGCCTCCGCCACCACTCTGTTGCTGTTCCACTGCCATGAACTGGATGCTCTCTGCCCTGCTCCACACAGCCTTGGGCCAGCCGAATATGGACTAAAACCTCCACGTACTGTGAGCTAATAAACCTTTCCTTCCTTCATTCTGAGTGTCGAGTATTTGTCCCAGCAACGAGTAAAAAATAACTAAGACAGTAGTATCTGTGAAAGCACTCAGTTTGACCTCTGACCTTTTGATAAATTATTCTAGATAAATATTAGCTAATGGTCACCATAGTAATAAATATAACAAACTATTATGCTTTGATCCTGTGCCATGCAGAACATTGTTTTATACAGACATGGCAGGAAAGATCAGACATGACACATCTATATTCTGTTACATGGCAATTTATTTTGGCCTTAACAGCATTTATTTATCTACTTAATATTTTTAAAATGTATTTGGTTGTTGCAGGGTCTCACTAGGCAGCTCAGACCCGTAATGATCCTGCTGCTTTCAGCCTCCCTAGCACTAAGATTATAGGTATGTGCCACTATGCTTGGGTTCTGTGACAGGCTCAGTGCGCCCTGGGGGTGGAGCTGGCATGTGGTGCCGGGAATCGGACCACGGTCCCTGCTCTTGCCTAAGCTTGTCTAAGTAGGTGCTGTAGTTCATTGAACTATGTCGCAGGGCCTTAATGGCGTTTTAAAGGTAAAATTTTTTTGAAATCTAGCCATACTATTCTTTTTTAAAAACTTCTTCCAAAATACATAATTTCTTGAAATAACATAAGAGCAAAAGTTTCAACCTTTTCTATTTATTGTTAATCTTCATGAGAAGGGGAGACTCGAAGATAAAAGACTCAAAGCATGACCTACTTCCTGGTCTATGTTCTTTGTAAGTTTGTGTACCCTGGAAGGAAGATATATAAGAATTGGCTTTGTCTGAGAAATGTTATTGTCTCTGGTCATTAAATCAGTGGGGAAGGCTGAAATCTGTGTTTTGACAATCTCATCAGACACTGTTGCTCACGAAATCTTAGCAGCACTGGATGAGCAGATAATTGGCAAATGAGGCAGCTGGAAACAGTGAGAGTTAATCCTGGGTCCCTATGGAGTGAGCCAGTTCCCCCTCTTGATTTCAAATACACTGGTGTCAGCTGCAGTCTGAAGCACTGTAAAGGCACAGGTTCCTTATTGTAGCGAGTGCGTTCAAAGACACGTTCCTTCTCCTTCCTGCTCAATTATGTTATCTGCATAAGTAACACTGAGAAAGAAAACACCAGAGTTTTCAGACACATACAGAAAAGTGATTCACAAGGGAATAATTAGAACTCTGGGTGCTTTATGTACTCTGTCCTTTCCCTAAAATGCAGCACAGTTAACTGTTAAGTGCCTCCTGAATATTGGAAAATTAGCCAATATTTAGCAGGCCAGCCATTTTTCTCTTAGGTGTGCCTTTGTGTCCATTCTTGTTCAAATGATGAGTTAGCCTCATAGAATTTACAAATCTATCAATAGTTCCTCCTCCCAAGGTCTGCCTTACTTTATCCACACTGTTTATTTTAGTTTTATTCTGTGCTGCCTTCCAAAGACTGTAGTGTTTGTTCGCTGCGCACACTGCAGCATGACGCTTATAGTTAGCATCAGAGCACTTTATTTATTTATTTTTATTTTATTTTATTTTTTGTCTTTTTGAGACAGGGTCTCGCTATGCAGTTCAGGCTGGCCTTAAGCTCCCTTTTGTAGCCCAGGCTGGTCTCGAACAGAGCACTTTAAAGATGCCTCTAAGACATGATGCCTCTCATTTAGAGAGATAAATTCTAAAAGCAAATGGAATGGATGGGGATTAATTCTTGCTGGTATTTGTAGATTAAATCACTTAAAGAATGACAATTTACTGGTGACTCAGCTGTTATTACAATTTTAACTAGCCAAGTAATAGGTTTCAAATAATATTAGAAAGTTAATTTTTAAAGCAAGAAATTATATTTCATCTTTTCATAATTAAACTCAATAGAATCTGAAATCTAATCTTTACGCAGTGACAATTAAGGATTGTTTTATTATTGTTATTATTCATCCAATAATCATAATCAATTTACATATTGGTCTGAGTGCTCAGAATAGAAAATGCATTTTCTTTCTTCTATACAAACTCTCCTCTTAGTGTTATAAAAAACAAGAAATTTTTATTAGTGTTTAGTGGGTTTATATTGTGGTACAGCCCATCAAAAACTAGATTTTAGCTAATTAAAGTGCCTCCAAGCAGGCACAGGGCCCTGTCAGCTGGCCCCACCCCGCTAGCACACTGAGATGGCAGTTGAGACTGGGCGTGGTGGTGCACGCCTGTAATTCCAGCTCTTGTGAGACTGTAAATAGGCAGATCACCCCAGGCCTATCTAGTAGTGAAACCCGAACACCCTGTGCACCCTTCTCTAAAAAATACAAAAACAAACAAAAAAACCCCAAACCCACTAGATTTTCTTTTTTAAAATATGTATTTAGTACAGGGTCTATAGGGTCTCACTACACAGATCAGACTCATTGTGATCCTGCTGTTTTCAGCCTCCCAAGTCCTGGGATTACAGTTTTCTGGGGCTAAAACAAAACAAAACAAAACAAAAAAACACTAAGACATTTTATGTTAACACATTATTATTTAGTGAAATATTTATAAGGCGTTTTTGTATATTCAAGCAACACCAAATTCAAAGTACGTGAACATTATCTAAAAAAGTAATATATATATATATATATATATATATATATATATATATATATATATATATATGTCATGTATGTGAATATATATATCTACCACTATTGTCAGGAACTGTGAAATGGCCTGTCTTATCTTAGTTACTTTTCTTTGATTTCTGGGACAAATACCTGACACACAAGCTTAGGGAAGGAAAGGTTTATTTAGCTCACAGTTACAGAAGGTTTCACAATTTAAGGCAGCCTGAACTGCATAGCAAGACCTTGAGACTACACAGCGAGTCCAGGGAGATTCCCTCCATACCCCCGCGAGACCACCGCCTGGGGGAAGGCTGGGAGGAACCTCTGACAGTGCATGCTGTCAGTTTAACTGTTAGTGCCTCTCTTGGCCATGCCCCTCAAGCCCCATCCTGGTCCTTTGGCTCTGCCTTTCAAGCCTCACGCTTTATTTTCATGAGGCTTTTGGGGGATAACTACATGCAAATCATCACAAGCTGTGAGTTTGCTCTCTTCAAAATGACTCAATTACTGGAACTTTACTGTTCAGCGCCACAGGAGGCAAAATTCTCCATTTGTATTAGTTTAGTCTTCTTACCGCCCTCAGGTCCCAGGAGATCATGAAGATTGTGGTTCAGATAGAGGAAACACACCAAGTAGTTTTGTTACCGCTGAGGATCAATAAGTTTAGAAAAATCACCAACGTTATGAAAACTGGTAGCAAAATCTGTCCCACATCGTCCTGCAGGTGACACATTGCTTACTATTCCTGTGTTTGGAAACCAGCCTTCTGTCCTTATGGAGGCACAATTTCTATTTTGCAAGGTTATACAAACATCATTAGAAAACTGAAGGGTGTAAAGAATTTTCTCATAGCAAGCTGGATTCAACGGGGTGGGAAAGGAGAAGGTCACAAACGATGTGACTTAGTCTTGAGTGGAGAAAACAATAGATTGGAAAGAGCTCATTTAGAGAAACACACAGAAGGAGTTTCCAGTCTTGTCTGTGTAAACAGTAATGTGATGTTAGTCACTTATTTTGCAGTTTTCTAAGTCTCCATTTCTTCATCAGCACCCATAATTCTATACTTTAAAATATTCACTAATTTATATTTTCTCTGTTTATCAGATAAATGAAACGTTTCAAAATATCTTAAAGTAATGATGTATCTACTATATAAACACTGTAGAGCATTAGAGGAGGTCCTAGATAGTGGCATGCCCCATGGCATCTCAGTTTTATGGTTTTCCTGGTGACACTAGCTTCCAGTAATGAATTGTATATTGGCACAGGCGGGCTGAAGAAAACTTGCCTTGTTAGGGTGACAGACCATAGCTGATGAATGGTAACAAGCTAAGCAGTCCTTCAGTTTAGGAGCACTCTTATAATATTTCAGTAACAACTTGAAATAGAAAAAGAAGAATTTGACAAGTGGTAATAAGAAACTAGATATTCCATCATTGTAATTCCTATTTCATAAACGTATCTGCTCTTTGTGAACTCAGTTACTATAAAAACAGGCTGTATGCCGCTGACACATGGAAGTACATTGTCATAAGCAATTACACGGTACTACATTAAACTGCCATGTACTGTATTAGAGGCCACCACATTTCAGTGTTCTCTTGTAAAGGCCATTGTACTGAAGTCAATTTTATGTTTTAAATAAACAGAACACTAAATTTTCACTCAAAATGTTAAACAGGCCAGCACGTTATACATAGAATACTGCAGTTTGATCAGTTAGACATAAGTTGATTTTGAAAAACACTTAACAAAAAACAAGTACCTGCTACAGTAAAAAAATGAGTCCCTAAAAATTGAAGATAAAATGTTTAGTCAGCAGGATGTTCCCTTGGGGAGATCCTGATTTGTATGTACCTTTGCACATCCACCCCCTAGATAACACTGGCATCAGTCAGTGAAACTATGTTATCTTTTGGGACAGCATTTGTATATTTGAATGAATATCATTATCTTGAATTATTTATTTTGTTGTGATAGTGATTGCCATCATCTTCAAAATATTTTATTGTCGTTTTAGTGCTAAGTTCTGGGATGGCTTTCTTTTTATGTTACCCATTTCAAGTTTATTTGTATTTTAAACAATACTTTGACTCACATGATTTATTACCAAACATCTTCAGATATAAAATTGTAAAAAGTTTTAGGCTACTTGCTCCTTTCTACCCAACTGCCACTGCCCAAGCTTTGATAAATCAGGAACTGTAATTACTTTTCTGTCATCCATCAGAGATTTTGTTTGTGAGACAGGGTTTAACTATGTAGTTCAGTCTGCTTTTGAACTTACTATGTAGCTCAGGCTGCCCTTGTACTCATGTTGACCCTCCTGTTTCAGCCTCAGAGTACTGAGATTACAGGCAGTGCCACCACTCTTAGCTTTTTATATGCAGTTAAATGTGAGAGCCTCTACTTGCATACAGCCTCAAAATACAGTGCATTGTCAAATAGAAGAAAGTTTACATTTTTGTGTGCAGGGGGAGGATCGGGGTTTGAATTCACAACCTTGCACTTGCGAGGCAGAACTTGCGTTTTTAAAGGCAATGTCATTTATATTACCATTCTATAGATAAAATTGGAACTCTGAAGTTTTATAGCTTGCTTAGCATCATATAGCATAAAACTGAAGATTCAAGTTAAGTCTATTTGTTTAGTTCTGAAATCTGTTTTTCTTTACAAATACAATTTACTTGACTATGGATGAAACAAACACTAAATGAACTTTTAAGTACATAAGGAAAGGAAACAAAGAGGAGTGACTGAATCTTCTGATACTTTTTCTAGTGTTTTTTCCATGATAACATGTGCTAGTTAGTGATAGTAAGTCAATCAACATGTTACAAAGAAGAAAACAAAGGTATCTACTTATCTTGTGTATATGCACAAGTGCATTCAACAAATAGGGAAGGACACTTACAATAATCATAATAAGCATCTGAGTAACTGGTCATCAGTCATAGTTGGTATTGATAACTGTGTTGTTCTAGGACCCATTTTGTATTTCCTTAGTTCTCAATAAGCACCTCAGCAGGTCTTGCTTGTCAGGAGGACCTTGGTGTTGTTTGTCATTCTCCCTGGATTAGGCATTTTTAGTTTCCCACTGACCTTTATAGAAGGGAAAGTAATCCTGGCCAGCACCCAACAGGATCTCCTGCACTCCAAACATATTCTTGCTTACCTGCATTGTGGAACAGTCCGTTTCCCTTAGTGTCTAAATCAACCACCCCCACCAGCCCTGCAACCACCTTTTAGCCAGAGGTATTCAATTCAACTGGGTCATTGTTTTCCTCTTACTACAGGCCTTCTACCCTCTAGAACTAAGACTACCAAGCTAGTAATGCATAAAGTTATGAAGACCAGAAGCAAAATGTTTGCTAGTGGAACACTAGGGGTGATGGTGAGCATACCATTCCCATCTACCACCTCTCCTGTTCTTGTTTCCTGGACCTGTGAATCCTGGTTCTGAGAGAAATAGTACCAGACAGTTATATACACTTTAAGTCTGTATAACCTCTGGAAAGCCTAGTCTCACTCTTGCTACATTTTGCCACGTAGCTGGTTCTGCGATCTTTAAAAAGATTACTTCACCTTTTTACCAGTCTAGCTGCTTCTAGATGTTAAGAAACATAAAGGTCCATGAATTCCCTGTCACCAGGGAGCAGTGTGACCACCACGGTGAATGGTGCCGTGCTTGGGACTCCGTGTTGGTTTTGGCTGCTGGCAGACTGGCATTTAGCAGTGACGATAGCCAGGTAATTATTGGTGAGTGGAGGTGTGTGTTGTTGAGCCCATTCATAACCCTGTGTGATGACCACTTTATTTGTAGGTTCATTGAGCAAGATAAGAACAACTGAAACAAAAGTTTGACATTTATCTACAGAGTAAGCCATCCTGTCCACGTGATTATTAAAATCATCTTCTACCAAGGTGACCTTTTTGGTGAGCATTTACAAGGGATGCTCACCAAATATTGTCACACTATTTACCTATCCATATATTTCATCCTTATATGTCTCTGATGCTAATTTTCCAGTCATGTTTCTGATCTTCTAAGCACACCATTGGCTACATCCACAAATCAGCACATCGTTGCATTTCTAGTCATATTTTCCCCATACAAACAAAATCTAAAGCCAGTTGTATTGTCCAAATTCTACCCATTGTGAAGATTCCTTTTCACTACTGACTTAGGAATATCCTAGAAAGGGGTAGCACTGCGGTCCACTTTTGTGTTGTACCTGGATAACATGCAGAACCATCTATAAACCAAGCCCTAGTCTTCTCTTAACTGATCACAAAGTACACCCTGTGAGTACTTAGATGCCTGTCAGAGAAATCTCAGGAACAGGAACCATGGTTGTCTGGGATTTTTCTTTGTGTAACTCCTCCTACCTTCCTAAGTTTCCTGGGCCCAGTTACATATATACCACTTGCATTCGATGATTTACTATTGCTGTGCACATCTAGCTTATGATTTGCTGGGTCAAGCTGCATCAACCTCATGATGGGCAGCTCAGGTAGCATGGTAAACTGGTAGCCCATAGTCCAGCATTCATCTTCTACTATGGTCAAGTAGTACATCAAAAGCTGTTTCTCAAAGGGTGAGTAGTTGTCTGAAGATGATGGCAGATCCTTGCTCAAATCCAAAGACCTCCACAGTGATTCATCTATGTCAGCCTGCCAGATACTCAAAACAACATTCTATCTGCCACTGACATTTTTAAAAATAGTTTTTTTTTTAATGCATGGTCTCACTACATAGCTCATACTCATAGGTATCTTCCTGTCTTAGCCTCCTCATTGCTACGACTATAGACATGTCCTGGTTCTGGGGCAAGCAAGGTATGCGGTAGTAGAGATCAAACTCAGGACCTTGCCCCTGCCTGGCAGGTGATTAGGCTGCTGAGTTATACCCCCAGACCTGCCACTGACATGTTAGGCACCATTGCATCTGCCTTACATATTCAAGAGTAGCCTGGACCTATTGCAGTGGCTTCTGCTGGTCTAGACCCCATTAGCTTTCCAATTTACTTGGGAAATAGATGGAAGCAGCACATTCAAGTAGGAAGTCATTGCCTCCAAAATCCAAACAGATCCACCCAACATTGTGCCTCTCCTTTTTGGTTTTAGGAAAGCCCAATAAGCTCAGAAAGCCAAGATAAGACAACTTACTCACCTTGTGCAGAATGTCTCTGCATGTTCCACATCATTAGACTCCTTAGAACTTTCACCAAGGTAGAGGCAACTTGAAGTTTACCTGAATTTGGTTCCATGCTCTGACATAAAAGTACTTTACCAAGAACTCCAGAATTGATTCTACCTCTAGCTCATTTGGTTAAATCAACATAATTTCACTGATGTATGGACTAGGGTCATAGTTTGGAAAAGAGAACAAGTTCTTTGTAAACTAAGCTGTAACACGAAGCTAGAGAGGTAATATACCACTGTTACTTTCTTCCCACTACTGGGACAAAATACCCAATACTTAAAGTTAAAAGTTTATTCAGCTCACAGTTTGTGGAGGTTTTAGTCCATGATCAGCTGGCTGCAAGCCTGGATGGTACATATTAGAAGAGCAACTGTTCACAATAACAGAAGATATCAAAAACAATAAGGTGCAAAGTTCTTTCTGCCCTTTATATTGTATACACACTTCTCAGCCAAGAGAGGGAATAGGACTCACACCCGTTATCCCAGTGTTGGACCCTGAATCATTCACAGACTCTAGATCCAACCACTTCCAAAAAGTCCCCTCCTATCACCACATGAAGCTTTGTGGGGGACATTCAGACACAAACCATAACATCCCTGAAGTATAAAGGTATATTTCTGGCATTGGCAGTTGAAAGAAAATTGCTTCTTATAGATATTATGGATAGCTATGGAGAAACATGCAAAAGCTAAATACCTGCATATCTGATACCAGGAGACACGATAATCTTCTCAAGCAAGGAACCACATCTGGTACAGTAACTGTCACTAGAGTTACCACTTGGTTAATTTATGGTAACACACCATCATTCTCCAAGATTTATCTATTTTTATGCACAAGTAAAATAGGAGAGCTAAATGGAGATGTGGTGGAAATCAGCACCTGTGTATCTTTGAAGTCCTTGATGGTGGCACTAATCTTGGCCATACTTCCAGGGAAGTGATTTTTTTTAAAATGTAAGCAAATAAAAATAGTAAAAAAAAAAATAATAATAAAGGATACAGAATTTCACTAAACAAAATTATAAGAATTTGGAGTTGGGGAGGTAGCTCAGTAGAATAAGCTCTTGCCTGGCAAGTGCAAGGGCCTGAGTTCAATCCCTGGTCCTGCAAAAATAAATAAAATAAAATAATAAAATAAAATAAAATAAAATAAAATAAAATAAATTCAACAATGGTTGTTATATTGCACATTGTTTTTCTTTTTGTTGCATTTTTTCCTGTCTCTTTAGATTTCATATTATTTTCTTAAAATTAGTTGCTCAGATTACCAGACATAGCATGCAAAATTGGTCAAAAATTATGAATAATGGAAAAGGAAATAGAAAATAGGATAAGCACTAACTGCTCCTTTCAGTAGACCAGCAGAGATCAGCAGTACAATTGTCCAAGCTAACCTATGTATATACATATATATTTCTTTTTCCCATCCTTCTTTCTTTCTTTTCTTCTTTCCCTCATTCCAGTTGTTCCTTCCCTTAGAAGTTCCTTTCCCTTTTATGATATCTGTTGTACTTTTTAGATTTTACTTACCCTTTCAGGTTCTTATGCTAAGAACTCAATATAGGAATTGGTTGAGGGATTGTGATTCTCCATTGCTATGATTTAAGGTGTACTTTGTTCCTGTGCATAAAATGTTTCCACTTATACACCCAGTAAATTTGATAGGCTTCCTATTTCACTTTTGGAAAAACCATGACTAATGCCAATGCTTCACGTCTAACCATGTCAGACTCTTTTGATCTTTGCTTTGTTTCCGTAGACTATTACAGTAGGCCCAAATTACTTTTGAAGTTGAATGCTGCCACTTCTCCCCTAATACTTAGATGAAATTAAATTCATAGTCTTTTAGTTTCTCATTTGAGTAACTGTAGTCCCTAAGGTCTGTCATAGAGAGAAGAGAAATGACAGAATTCTTCAAGGACACTGGTACTCTGCACAAATCTATTTCTTACAGCATTTGTGAAAAACATGTTTTCCAGAATGTTCCAGTGTGAAAATTATGTTTTATCTGACAAATACGCTGATGCAATCCTTTTTCTCTGAGCTTTTAGATATTCTCATTAACAGTAAACTAGGGAATACCAGGTATTTTTAGCTCTCTCATAATGACACATCTTTTGATGTATATTTCAGTCAACTACACAAATAAACTGTTAGCACATTTTTTTTTTAACTTCATCAGTTGGACCATTGCATTCAGACTCTCTACTTAATGGGCCAAAATGAAAAAAAAAACTCAGCTTTATCCAGAGTTATGTTTCCTCCACTATTGTCTCATACTCTTAAAATCTAGCTTTAACATTATTTTTCTCAAAACTCTGCTTGTAAGAACTAGAAGGTTCAAGAAGTTATTTAAGAGTAGAGGAGATTTTCTTTTTGGTTATACTGTATACCTCAACTTTTGGAGGATTCTGACATACGGGTTTGGTTATAAGCCTAGAGGCAAAAGTGAGCAGTTAAAATGGATTCTGAAGAGTATCGGCTTTGTCTGGCTTGGTAATTGCATCAGAGTACATTACTGTTTTCATAGGCAACACAAGATTAATTTCCTCAGTTATAGGAGGAGTGGGCCTAAACCATAAAAGTGATGATCAGGATGCCTTTGCCAATGAAGGCAAGAAATCCCTTATTCTTAAAAAAATAATGCCATCAGTATTTAGGAGTTCATTGTCTCTGAGTTCACCAGGTGCTTCCCATACCTCTCCATTCTGATGTATGATATCCCATTCTTTTCCTTTCCTTTATTTCCCTTTCCTTTTCTGTCTTTTCTTTTTTACCTTCCTTCAGGTAACTGGTAAATATTTGTAGCACATAATGTTTACATTTATTTTAGGAGTAGGTACTTGCACATGATATGTCTTCTTTCATAGCTCTTTCTCCTTCCCTCCTTGATCAATCTCTAGGTCTTCTTCACATTTGCAAAAGGTCTACTTTCTCGATTCTAACACACACACACACACACACACACACACACACACACACACACAGGTTCTTGTTCAAGAAAATTAGGTGATTTTAATCTTGTATTTCTGATTTATTTCATTTAAAATTATGGTCTCAAAACTTGATAGAGGAACACATCAAGCAGGGTGAGCAGATAAACAAAGGGAAAGATGAAGGAGTAAACAACAGAAAAAATAATGCAGTGGTAGATAAATTCGGTACCTTTCAGTAATAATTCTCGATGCAAATGTTCTTAGTTTCCATTAAAAGACATGGCTTAGAGCACTTGGGAGGCAGAAAACAGGAGAATTGCTATGAGCTGGAGTTGTGCAATGAGACCCTGCACACAGAAGAAAAATAAAATAAAATAAAAAAGACATGGATTGTCAGGCTGAATCACAAAGCAAAATCTATCAGTTTGCTGCATGAAAGAGACACATCAAACCCCAAAAGAAAATCACAGCCTAAAAATAAAAGGGTGAAAGACAATATCCTATGACCTATACAACAAATGTTATTGTGTCCAACTTTATAAAGCAAACACTACTGGACATAAAAAAGTCAAATAAATACCAATACAATCACAATGGGAAAGACCTTAGCATCCATTTTTATACATAAAGGGATTGACTAAACAAAACTTAAATGAAAAAATATTAGAACTGATCCATTTTTCAAACAAATGTACTTAGTATCTACAGAGTGTTTTATCCTACTGCAACAGGATATTCATTCGTCTTAGCAGCGTACAAAACTTTCTCAAGAAAGGACCATATGCTAGCCCATAAAGCCTTCTTAGATAAATGTAATTTTCCTCATCTACACTATCAGATTATAGTACACTGAAGCTGAAAATCAATTGCACAACAAACCAGAGAAATTTTATTTGCAAATATGTGGATATTAAATAACATACGCTGAACACTCAGTGGGTC
Organism: Myocastor coypus; assembly: GCA_004027025.1. NCBI lineage: Eukaryota > Metazoa > Chordata > Mammalia > Rodentia > Myocastoridae > Myocastor > Myocastor coypus. The sequence continues at coordinate 85,931 of PVJA010002879.1, read as the reverse complement.
ATAGATTAAAGTCAAAGAAGAAATTAAACATCTTTGGGAATCAAATGATAATGCCAGCATAAAGTAGCTGAATTTTTGGATTATTAAAATAAGAAAGTTTACTGCTATGAATGATCACAATGGAAAAATTTATCAAGCTCAAATAAAAAAGTATGCACCTCAAAGATCTACTAAAGTAAGAGGAACACAAACACAAACCTAGTACAGTGAAGAAATCATAAAGATCAGAATAAAAGTTAAAAATAATGATGCTGAAAATGCATGTTTTCATGGAAATCACCCAAATGTCCATCAACTGAGGAGTGGATGAAAAAGATTTGCTATTTTTATACAATAGAGCGTTATTCAGTTATAAAGAAAAATAAATTTGGGGCTTTAATAGGTAAAATGATAGAATTAGAAATCATACTCATCAATGAAATAAATCAGATTCACATGTGTAAATATATTGTTTCCCTAGTGTTAGAAGCTGAAAGAATAAATAAAATCTGAAAGACACAATAGATACTGTGAAAGGGAAAGAAACTACTCAAAAGAAAAGAACAACTGGTTCGGGGAAAGGAGAAAAGAAAGAAAGCAGGGACTATATAATATATATATAATATATATAATATATATAATAAATATAAATTATATATAAATATATAATCTGTAAATTATACATAATTATATAAAATATATAATAAATAATATAAATTATACATAATTATATATAAATATATAATATATAAATTATATAAACATAATATATAAATATGTAATATATTTTAATTATATAATTAATATATAAATATAATCATGTATTTAAATATGTAATAAATATATATTTATGCTACTAATTTCTATTGGTTTATTTAAAAAAACAATTAATGCTTAACTGCTTTATCAGTTCTGCATGTCTATATGTCATAATCTGAGACAGACCAAAGTTGTACTACAACAAATCAGAGAATCTAGAGTAAATGAACAAAATTTTATGTATGTATAAATTACAAAAATTGAACCAAGAGGACATAACACCCACAAGCAATGCAATAGCAGGTATTCAAATTTAGGCAATTATAAAAATCTATCAAATAAGAAAATCCCTGTACCTAATGGATTCATTGCTGAATTCTACAAGACAAAACAACAAAACGTTTTAAGAAATTACATAGAAAAATAAATGAGAATAAAAAGAAAAAAAAAAAAAAAGCATTAACTGCTCCTTTTCTAGAGACCAAAAGAAACTGGCAGCGCAATTATTCAAACTACCCTGCATATACACATAAATAAATCTTTTTTCCTCCTTTCCTTTGTTCTTTTCCTCAACCAAGGTTTTCCTTCCCCTTGAACAGATTCTTTTCCTTTCACAGTATCTGTTGTTAGTAGTTTTGTTTTATGGATAACGTTTTCATGTAGTACCTAAGCAAATCTTGCCAGAATTTATAGATTTTTTTCCCATGTTTCACTATTGGAGTCTTACATTTTTAGGGTTTACATTTAGTTCTACGATTCATATGAGTTCATTTTCACAAATGGAGTGAAGACTGATTAAAGTCTTTTCTCACTTCTTTACCCCCTCTTTTTCTTTTTTTCTTTCATCATATGAATATACAACTATTCCCATGATATTTATTGATGGGTCATCTTTACCTGTTGTGTTGCTTTTATAACTTGATCCAAAGTCTATGTATTTGGTTATACTTCTATACTCCATATTGTGATTCAGTGATCTGATTTTCTACTCACTGTATTGATACAGTTTTTTAAATACTTCATAATAAATGTTGTTTCACTCTGACACTTTCATTATTTTTAAAGACTTTTGGGGGATGTTTTAGAATTTACATATGAGCTTATAAATAGCATGTGATGTTGTTAAATCTATGATTAGCTAAGAAAGCATTGCCAACTTCTCAAAAGTAAGTCTTCCAATCTATAAATGTGAACTTTTTGTATTTTAAAAGTTCTCTTAGCTTCTTTCATTTTCTTTGCACTAATTTTATATATCTTTTATTTAGACTTATTCCCAATTCATGTTTTATAATGTTGTACATAGAGCTTTTAAGTTGAATCTTTATTTATTTGTTTGTTTGTTTATTTATTTATTTATGTCTTTTTTGAGACAAGGTCTTACTATGCAGTTCAGGCTGGCCTTGAACTCACTTTTGTAGCCCAGGCTGGTCTAGAACTCACACTGATCCTCCTGCCTCAGTCTCCCAAGTGCTGAGATTACAGGCATGCACCACCACACCCAGCTTGAATCATTTTTAAAGAGAATAAAAAAACAAAAAATGTTATAGAAGTTTAAAATAAAGCAGCGGCTCAAAAAGAAATAGGATGGAGGTAAGTAGAAAAGAAGGATACACACACATACACACACACAGCTAAGATAATTGTACTACTAATTTATATTGGTTTATTGAAAGGAATAGCTAATACTTAATTTTTTGATCAATTTTGCATGCCTATACCAGTAATCTGAATAAATACTTTGAAATAACAATAAGTCGTTCAATAACCATTGTTAATTTTGTGTCATCTTGTTTGAAATTGTTTTTAACTTTTGATTTTGGATATTAATTTTTAGGCTTATAGATTTTTAAAAATTTTATTGCTCTTAATAAGAGCAATAATTGCTCATTATAAGAGACAGTTTCAAAACATGTTAGGACAGCCACAATAATTAATACAATGCATATTGTTGTCTCCATAGTAGTTGTTCAGAGTAAAAGATGCAGACATGATAACTTTTCTAAACACCATTGGCAGAAATATTTCTTCTCATTGATCTAACAGGAAGTAGTTGAATGTATAGTCCAGTATTCCATAATAGTAGTGGGTTATCAGCAGAACTGGCAATGTTAAAAGCTTTTGACTTGAGTCTTTTACAGCTCAGCATATGAATCTGGCTTTACCTTTTGTATCTTGTGATTAAAATTTTCTGCTGGATGGTTAAGGCCAAGTTAAAATAAGACCTATACAACAAAACATGTAACTTTTGTATAAATCCAGCTATCCCCCTACAGAGAATTTTCCCAGAATTATTGAAAACATCATATCATAGTGATGTTTGTCTTCCTATGTTTATAGCAGCACAATTTGTGATAGTCAAATGTTGGAAACAACCAAGATGTCTGTCACCTAAAGAATGATTGAAAAAGATGTGGTGTCTTCATACAATGGAGTATTGCTCAGCTATAAAGAATGATAAACTCAAAGTCTTCATATATAAGTGGATGTAAATTGAACGTATACTCACAAGTTAAATAAACCAGATCCACATGATAAATATTGTAAGGACTCAAAAGGGGAAATAAAAATGGAAAGGCATAACACAGCTAAATAGAAATCAAGAAGTTAAGGATTAAACAACAAAGAGACGGCAAGCACAAAAGTTAGAAAACATGCACTTATTACACAGGGTAAATTAGACAATGGTCCTAATAATCTCCAACAGGTTTTTGATATTGAGTATTAAATATAAAATATAATTAATTTGCTTAATGCAAATTTGTTAAATTTACTTATAAGTATTAGTAGACTTTGTAGATTTCATCAGCTTTTCTTCAGGATCATGGCTACGGTGAATTGACAACTTGTGGTCAGCTTGTAACACAAAGATATTTGTTTATTTTTTAAGTTGAGAATGATCTTTTTTCATTTTATTTATTTATTTTTGGCTGGCTCAGGCTGCTTTAAGTGCACATTGGGTAAAGCTTCTGGAGCTGGAGATTGAATCCCAGTTCCCTGTGCCAAACTGCTTATGCCCAAACAGGTGCTTAAACAACTGAGCTAAGTCACAAGTGCCCACATAGCTGATTTGAACCAGTGTGATGCTTTATGAAGGAAGAGGGCCTGCCTGAAGATTGTTGCCAATAAGATAAAAAGGAATTGGGGAAGAAAAGAAGCCATTAGAGATGCTGTTAGTTTTCTTGGAGGACTTGTCATGCTGGTTTTCCTGATATGAACAAGGTTGTTATCATTATCAGAGGAGACTGGGGTCTTGTCGTTGAGAATGGCTGCAGTTCACTTGGGGAGAGCTCTGGTCACTTGCTGGAGTATCGCTTGTGGAGAAGATGGTGTGTTGTCAGTCTCCTGCAGATGCTTCTTGTGCTGGCATTCTTGATATGGACTCAGGTGTTCCTGTCAGAGGAGATGGGGACCACATTGTTGCTGAGGATGGCTGTGGTACTTTACATGGAGCTCTGGTTCTTACTGTGAGCATTACTTCCTGGCTCCAGTACAGGAGCCTCAGCTTGCTAGCACAGATCCTTCGGTCTTCTGGCACAGACTTTCTAGCTGACTTTCTAGGTGACCTTCACCAGTGACCTTTCGGGCTTTCCAGTGAAGATTCTTGAAACAGGCGGGCATTAGACACTGTCCTGGGCTCTTGGCCTCCAGCTGGACACATGGAGGGGATTGTTATGGCTATGAGTCCTCAGCTGGACTAGTGTAGGACATCATCCTCAGATCCAGGCTCTCAGCTGGATTCTTTTGTACTTTAGTGTTTGGACAGATTTTCTTGCACTCTGTGTATTTGGGTGACTATTATAAAATAATCCTATAAATTGTGTGTCCTGTATTGTTTCCCTTACAACAATGGCATTTATAAAGACAGTTTTATGTCTTCCTTTCCACATATATCTTTTAGTTCTTTGTCATGTGAATCATGTCACTAGCTACTTCCTCCATGTTGAATGTTGAACAAAATGTTGAATACTTTTTTTTAATTTTATTTTTTTTAAGAATTTTTTATTTTACTTTTTTTCTTATTTAAGAACTTTTGTTTGTTTATTCATTTATTTTTATGGCCGGCTCAGCCTGCCCTGAAGGCAGGGCTGGTGCAGCATGTGGTGCCAGGGATGGAACAGTGGTCCCTGCAGCCACTTAAGCTTTCCTAAGCAGGCGCTTTAGACCACTGAGCCATTCTGTTGGGCCCAATGTTGGATACTTTTGAATGTTAAATAAAATTGGAACACAGAAAGGTTGAAAGCATTCTGTCAGTCATCACTAGTTAGATGTGAGCTGTAAGATCTATAGATTTTTCTTATCAATTTGAGAAAATTTGCCTATTTTTAGTTTTGGTTTACTGAAAATTTTATTAGTAATAGGTAGTGGATATTTTTCTAAGGAGACGACCATGTAGTTGTTTTTTTTAAGTAATTTGTTAATATGATTAATTATATTGGTTCTTTTTTTTTTTTTTTTGAGATGGTATTGCTATACAGTTTTGGCTGGCCTTGTGCTCACTTCTGTAGCCCCAGGCTGGTCTTGAACTTGCAGCAGTCTTTCTGTCTCAACCAACCAAGTGCTGGGATTATAGGCATTTGCAACCATGCCTGATTCCAGTATGTTCCTGTTTTGTTGCTAAGATTACTTAAGTTTTATTTTCAGCAGTTTAAATGTGATGTGATGTGTGTGTGTGTGTGTGTGTGTGTGTGTGTGTGTGTGTGTGTGTGTGTGTTGGTGTTTATCCCTTTTTGCCTTCTCAGAATTCTTGGACTTATTGTTGGCTATGTGTGCAAAATATGCAATAATTCTAGTCACTTTTAAAGTATTTCTCCCATTTTTATTTTCTCCTTTTCTTCTGTGATTCGCTAATATGTACATTCAATGGTCTGATATCTCAAGCTCTTTGATGGTCTATCTTGTTTTTTCACTTTTTTCTCTTTTTGTGCTTTTTCTTGGGTGACTTTTTGTTGTTCTTCAAGCTCACCGATTTCTGCCTCAGTTTTCACAGTCAAACAATGAGCCAATCAGAGGTGTTGCTTATTCCCCTTATTGTATTTTGTATTTCTCCCATTTTTACTTGGTAACTTCTTATAGTTTTCAAGTCTGGTGAAATTATCCTTCTTAGTCTATGTGTGGGATCTTTTTTATTCAGCTCTTGCTTTAAAAATTATTCAAATTCTATGCCTCATCTCTGTGTACTTTTATATTTTATTTTATTTTCTGTAGCCAGCTGAGCCTACTTCAGGGGTGGGGCTATGGTGCAGCATGCGGTGCTGGGGATTGAACCATGGTCCCTGTGCTTGTCTAAGCTTACCTAAACAGGTACTTTAGTTTGCTGAGCTATTTCACAGGCTTTTCTGTGTACTTTTTAGCTAGTTTTTTTTTTTTTTCCACAAAACTAAATTTAACAAAGTTGTTTCATAAAATCAAACGCTTAAAATTTTGTCTTTTTAAATTTTTTTTGTATTTTAGCACAGTGTCTATAGGGTCTACAGAGTCTTGCTACATAGATTCAACTAGTAGTGATCCACTTGTGTTCAGTCTCCCAAGACCTGAGATTGCATGCACTCGCCACCATGCCCAGTCTCAATCATTGTTTCAGCGCATCCCAGGGGCAGGGCTGGCACTGCACACTGGGGATTGAAGCCTGCCCCTGCATCTGCCTAAGCAAGTGCTTTAATCCGCTGAGCTAGTTGGCCAGCCCTTTAAACATTTTATCATTAATTCAACCCACTTATGTCTTAACTGGGAGTGCTTTATATTTTGAAAGGCCAGACACATATTCACCAAAAACAGACATGTATTTACATATATTTACAACTCAGGTAAATGTAACTGAAAAACTATGAAATTTTTAGAGATTTACAGGCTAGAAATATCATAAAATGTAAACAAATATAATATACTAAGTATAAGCAGCATTTTAATGTAAACCAAGATGGGAAAAACTGGGAAGAATATGGTATTCAAGTTTTGTAGCAAGACATTTAGAAGATAAAAAATAATATAAGACTGATACTGATTTTATGGCCAAGATTTCTCATGAAATCCCTGCTTGTCACATTAGGACCAGTCTGTGAGACAGCAGGGTGCGGCGCTGCTGAGAGTCCTGTGTTCTCTCTTTAGAGCACAGCAACAACATCCAGAGCCCTGGCTGAGAGCTGCACACCCCTTTCCCACCCATGATACAGTCTGATGCTGAAATTAACTCCTCAAAGATCCTCTCAACATACTTTGAAAGGGTGTCTCACACTTGGCAGGGAAAAGGGCTCACAGCACACATCACACAGAGAAATTTATCATAGTAAAGTTCCAAATCTTATTTTGTATGTTGAACTGCCCCCCCCCGATAATCTGCATTCTACTCCATTCTAGGTAACATTGTACATTAAGCAATAAAGATTTTTTTAAAAAACAACACAAAACAAAACAAAGAAAAGCAGCATAGGGCTGGGGACATAGATCGGCAGTCTAAGGGCCTGCCTGGCAGGTGCAAGGTTGTGAGTTTGATCCTCAGTACTACTTGCAGCTTCATAGCCAAACACTGTACCAAATAATAAATAGATAAATAGATAAATAAATAAACAAATAAGTAAAAAGAAGCATGATTTTTTAATTTTTATTTACTTTTTCTTCCCCCGGAACTGAGAATTAAACTCAGGTCCTTGTGCTTGCCAGGCAAGCACTTAGTATCTCCCCAGCCCTATGATTCTTTCTTAAAAAAGTTTACTGTCCTGAAACATAGTTGTCTGACTGACTAAAAAGGAAAAGAAAAACCTTAAGAGTTTCTCTGTCTTTTGTCATTGTAAGAGAAAGGGAGTGATACTTTTTAGAGCTCTCTATATAAACTGTAAATATGTCTCAATTTCTGTTTATATGTGCATGAAACAGAATAGCTGTTCTTTTAGTCACACTTCACCTTAATACAACTTTATGGGATGTCCATGTGGTAGGATAATTAGTAGGTTAAGTAATTTAAAGCACCCAGTCTGACAAAGCTTTTACCTCTTATGCATTTGGTCTTTTCCTCTGAATTTTGAGGAATTCAAAAGAAAACTTGCACGAAGCTAGGAGATCTGACATGGAAGCATACTTATTACCAAGCACAAATGGAAACATAAAATTCAGTTCTGAAGAAGGTATTTTTGGTGGGATGATGTAATGTCCCTGTGAGATGGACCTGTTGTAGCTCATTGGCAGGAAGTGGGAAACTCATTTGAAGTCCAGCTCATTTTTCTCATTCATGGCAGATCTATAAGCCATTTTTCCACTGTATCTAGGGTATCATGATCACTGACACAGAGAAACCAATCCACAGCTCAATCCATTACTTCCCAGCAGAGCAGCTATCTCAAGGATATTAGAATTGCCTTTTCTGCACCGCAGGTGATTTGTGCTGAACTAAGTGAATACCAATTTCCCATTTTATATCCACCTCAGACCGTGTTGACAGTTGATCCTGAAGTTGAATCACACACTTCTTTTTGAAGCTGAAATCCAGTATCTACTTTGTGTGTGATGCAAGAACGAGTGGGGTAGAGTGTACCAGAATGACCAGTTACGACATGTGCTCACCCTTCAACTGGTACTTCTCAGGGCATGCGAGGGCTGCTGCTAACAAGAGTATTTCAAACACAATGTCAAGTGAGGAACACTTTGAAGTGCTCTAAGCTCCATAATTACTGAATTTTGGAGAAAAACGCCAAACATCGTACCTCTTTATATAGGGAAAAGTGTAGTGCTGTGTAATGGAGAAGCAGTCTGTCCTGCAACATGCCTGTCCTGATGTTTGTTTTCTGTTTAATGCTCATTTGCTGCGAGAACATAGAAACGCCATTGTTCCTCCACTGATTCCCAGCTTTCTTATATCTAACATAGAATTAATAGTAACAGTATTTCATTCATTTTTTGAAGATTAAAATATCAAGTTAAGTCCTAAGGTAAATATTAACAAAACCTTAACTCAGTGCTAGCCAGGTAATAAACACTAAATATTGGTTAATTTATTAGGAAATAGCCTATCCCAATATCTCTTTTATTATTTTCCTCAGCTAGTGCATGGTAGTATTCTACTATATAATATAATGTGACTTTTCTGTTCATATTTCTGTTTTCCCTTCTGACAGTTGGCCACTTGAGAAGAATTTAATTACTTTTGCATCAAATATAGTGTAGAACCTAGAGTTGCTATTACTGTACCAGTAAACTCAAGCATTTGCTCAACATTATGTTCCAGAAATAGGGTAAGGTTTGCTGCACATCATCTTGTACAATGCTTTCAATTGTTCTGACAGATCATTAAAAGCTTGGGGACATATGGTTTTTGGGGAGGCTGCCATACTTTTCACGTGTTCCAGACGCTCATGATCAGTCTCTGAGCTGTGTCTTATGGCTTTGGCAAGAAGCATGAATGAGAAACCACTAGGAGGCACTGGGCAGGGTGTGCTCCATAACACACGGCTGCTTGTCATAGTAAGACTTTGCCAGAGTGTATCTCAGCTGGAAGAAAGATCCTCCCAAGGCAAACCCCTCTGGCTTTCTCCTTTTGTATATGGGAAAAAAACAGTTAACAATAACATAGGTTTTAAGGAAACAGACTACACACTAAATCCAGGGAAAGCAGAAAAGGATCAGAGGAAAAATTACTAGTTCACTAGAGGAAACCATGTAAACATCCCAAATTTACAGACACAGGCCACATAAATCTTCTATTATACTTGCAGTCTTCAATCCCTCTCTACAAGTAGTTGATACAACAGGTAGGCAGTAAACAAGCAAGGATATAGATTACCTGAATTTCACTATCAATCAACTTGATCTAATTGACAAGATAGAATATTCTACTTCACAGTAACTGATTTTAAATTTTTCTAAGGCTGGTAAGAAATATGCAGAAGTTGTCATAGATTTTGGGCTACATATATGCCACAGATTTTTAAAATAATATATATCATACAAAGCATGCCCTCATACCTCAATGCAATTAAGCTAGAAACTAGTAACAAAACTGCAAATTCCAAATTTATTGAAAATTAGCTAGAAAAAGAAATTTCTAAAGAAATTTAAAAATGTTTTCAATTAAATGTTTTTGTTATGATTATTTTGTAAATGTATTTAGGACGGGGTGTACAGGGTCTCACTACATAGATTGGACTCTGGTGATTCTCCTGTTTTCAGCCTCCCAAGTGCTGGGATTACAGGCATACACCACCATGCCCAGTCTCAGTCTCAGCCATCTCAGTGTGCCCCAGGGGCCAGGCCAGCATTGTATGCCAGGGATCAAACCCTGGCTGTTACAGTCTGCCTAAACAGGCACCTTAGTTTGCTGAGTTCTCTGGTTGGCTCTCAACTAAATGTTAATTGATAATGTAACTTATCAAATGTCATACAATTTATCAAAACATGCAACACTATGACGTATTGTCTAGAGGAAATCTATAGCATTAAATAGATATTATAATAAAATATGAAATTAATAACCAAGACTTGTACCTTAAAAAAGAGAAAGAGCAATGTAAACTTCAAGTGAGAAGAGTAACAAATTTTAATAAAATAGGACAGACATCAATGAAATTAAAATCAACAAAACTACAGAAATTGAAAATTGCTTCTATATATCAATAAAATTTATAAAATGCTAGAAGAAAAAAATTGTTATGAGTTGTCAACATAAGACTGAATCACCGCCACTCTGTTTTCCATGGGCTTTAGAAGAGTGATAAGGGTTACAAAGAGAAACTGTGTGCACCTTGATCACATAAATGAAACTATTTTTTTAAAAGAGAATCATGTTAAATGGACAATAAGACTGAGTTTGAAAACAAGTTAGTAGGAAAGCTACAATAGTTGGTATGTTGCATACTATTGTCTTTGTAGTAATCAGAGTACAAGATATAGATGTGAAATCTCATATAAACAATATTAGCACAAACCATTCTTTTCAAGGAACTAAGAGAAATTAACTGTAAAGCTATGTTATCCCCCTTCTGTTTACATGTAGTTTTTCTTTTTCACTTTCCCACTTTCTTTTCCCTCTCCCCCCATTTTATTGTTCACTAGTGTGAGAGACTGAACAGAAAAATAGGATCCAAAGCGTACAATAGATACTGTGAATTGGGAAAAAAAATGTGCAAAGGGAGAAACTACTTGAAGGATTAAAAACTACCCAGAGACACACATATACAACTGGATAGCCAGGATACCCCTTCAAATACTAAAGATTAATATCTTTAATCTTTAAAGATTAATATCTTTAATATCATAATAGCCTTTCTATCCTTAAGTACCATTCCAAAACAATTTCACTGTTGACATCAGACAAGAAGTATCAGTTCTTAATATTCCTTTCTAGTAAATAGAAGCAGAGGATACACTTACTAACTTTTTCTAAGGCCATAATTCCTATATTATACAAAATTTAGGTACATATAGTGTAAAAAGGGAAAACTACAGGTCAGTATCTCTTCGATGTAGCAATTTTCAGCAAAATATTAGAAAATTAAATGGTATATAAAAAGAATTATATATGATAGCCAAATGAACTTTATACCACAAATGGAAACCTTGTTCAATTTTCAAAAATGTATGAGTAATTTTCCATCATCAACATGTTAAAATAGAAAAACTATGTGACTATGCCAATTGATAAAGAAGAAGTATTAGATATAATTAGGTTAATAATACTCCAGGATTAAAGATCTCACCAAACCAGGAATAGGGAAATAAAGAAGGATTTTTTTTTTTTTTGGCCTGACTCAAGAGGCCTTAAGGGTGGGTCTGATAAGGCATGCAGAGGTGGGGATCAAACCATAGTCCCCTGTGCCTGACTGGGTTTGCTTAAACAAGTGAGCTAATCTGTAAGCCTGAAAAAAAAAAAAAAAAAAAAAAACTTGCTGAAGAAGAGCTATAAAAAGGCCAATAGTTAATATTATACCTTATCTTGAGAGATATGACACTCACCTCAAGATAAAGAGCAAGGCAAAAGTATCTTCTTTGCATTTTAGAGGACATGCAAGGTAACCCAATGAAATAGGAAATATGAATGAAAGGCATGTGGATTGGAGAGAAAGGAATAAAGCTTCTGGCATGTGCAGATCACACAGTTCTGTGTGTAGAAGATAGCAAGACATGTATTCAAAGCCATGGAACTAAGAAACAATTGTAACAAAGTCACTGGATATGAAGCTCATATATAATAATTATTTTTCTACATGGCAAGAGATACATAACTGGAATTTGAAATTAAAGTGTCTACTTAAAAACAGTACCAAAAATAAAATACTTCAGAACGAATCTAAGAAAATATGCATAGTATGTACAGAAAATACATGAAAACATTAAAATAGAAATAAATGCATCCATATTCATATTCATTGATTGGAAGACTCAACCCTTACAGTGTTAATTCTTTTTAGCTTGACCTATAGACTTAACGAAGTTCTGATTAGAAAACTCCTGTAGCTATTTCACAGACACGGACAAAATAATCCAAAATGTATATAGGATGGCAAAAAGCATAGAAAGACAAGATTTACAACACTGTTAATTAAAGTTCTTTTCTACAAATAAGACCTATATATGAGTTGGTAACCGGGCATGGTGGCGCATGCCTATAATCCCAGCACTCGGGAGGCTGAGGCAGGAGGATCAGTGAGAGTTCGAGACCAGCCTGGGCTACAAAGTGAGCTCAAGGCCAGCCTGAACTGCACAGGGAGACCCTGTCTCAAAAAGACAAAAAAAAAAAAAAAATGAGTTGGTGTAATGTCTAACAATATTTTTAGTCAGTGAAGTAAAATACCAAGATTTAAGTGATGTATCTGGAGCTGTTGAAGTTGAACATAAAAAAGAAAGCAAAGGTTAAGCCTAGCTGTAGTGCAAAGATGTCTAGGGTAGGAATAAGAAATTTGAATTACATGCTCTGGTTATTAAAATCCTTTCTGGCTCTGAGTAAGTGATGCTCTGGAGTTGTAGTTCCATGATTTTAAAGCAAGGAGATTGAACAGAACTGTATCTTAGATCATTTTAAACTCTGAAATTCTAGCTCTTATGTCAAAGGCATATATTAATTTGTTTCTAAATATGCATGCACTTAATTATTTCAAGTGCCTCAAGAACTGAGGCTAATGTATTAAGACTGTACACTAACTAATAAATTAACTATATGAGCCTAAGTTCCTCCAGCTGAACACAGTACTCACTATCCATAACTTAAAGAAGGAGAGGTTCAAGATGTTTTATGATGATTCTGTCTATACTCAGCTGGCTCCAAGTCAGAAGCATTATGGGGAAGGCCATGGTGGAAGAAAGCTGCGTAGTTCATGAAAGCCAGGAAGCAGAACAGGAAACACTGCCAAAGAAGATAGGGCAAACATCCAGGCCTAAACCGCAAGACATCTCTGTGATCCAGCCAGATACATCCAGAAAGTGCATTCCACCAATCACTTAGGCAGATCTGGGAGCTAATCAAATTGACCCTACATACTAACTACCATACCAAGGAACAGAAAAAATGGCATTAGAGTTATGCCTATCTACTAGTTTTGAAATCCAAACTACATTTGCATGTATTTCATTCCATCTCTAAGTTCTTTAAATTTAGCTGGAATAATTAACACAATTTTTAAAGAATCTTAGGACTTTTGAGGAAAAGGTAATCAAAATCACAGAGAAGATTTATTCTTGATTACCTTCCAAATAAAAATATATGAGTCAGAAAATAACATTGACCAGTTTGGTTTTCACCTATTAACAGGGAATTGGAGTGTAAAGTTTCCCTCTAATCTCTACAAATTTTCAACATTTTTCCCCTGGTTTATCATTTATTTATTCGTTTTTCTGTGTGAGTATGTTTTACAAGGCCCCCATTTGTCTCTTGTTGTTTGCATCTGATACATTTTTCTGTTATGGTTGATAATTGTAGAAAACATGGTCTTCCTCCTGTTTCCTCCCACTCTCTATTAACAGGCACTTCAGTTTCTCCAGCTTTGTATCAGACATGTCATCACTTTCTCACCTTTCTTCTTCAAGACCTTAATCTTTCAAGCAAATAAGCAAACTGGTTCCATTGCTAAAGGTTGTGACATTTGGCTGGTCATTTGTACAATGGCTGAATTGCTTCCTTAACCTCTGCTTCTTAGTCAGACTTGCTATCTTGCCAAAAGATCTGTTTTTGAGTCCATATTTATTAACTTTCTGGGTAAATTCTTTATAGCATTTAATCAACAATCTTTTGTAAAGAGCAAGTAAATTACAGACCACTTATCTGGGACAATCATCTGTTATTTTTCAGTAGAAAGCAATTGAATTGCCTATAAATGATTTTTAGGTGAATAGGTCCATATGGGATACACTTAATTTAATCACTCATTTGTGCTTGTTCTTTTATTGCAAGTGTGGATAGTGTTTATCGACTGATATATATTTTCTTTCTGCAGATGACTTGCAAGGAGTCTGAAAAGCATGCAATTGTAGGGGTCAGATAAAAAATAATGTCTCCAGTGTTTTCTCTTCTTGGGAAGAATTTGGCAATTACATTCCTTGGAAAGTCTTTAGAGCTCTCCTCTGCTACATGAGCTGCTGTGACATTTGACAGAGGAAAAATACTGTAGCAGTTTAGTAAATGGGAGAGGAAGCCCCATTCTTAAAATATAAGAGGACAAACACTGATTAGTCTCTCTTCTTTTGATGGAGTTCCATTAATATGCAGTCAGTATCTCTGGTACTGAGATGCCCAGTAAAACCACTTCTCCAACTCTGTGATATTATATTTGATCAAATAGATTCACATGAGGTTCTTTTTATGGTAGGCTTTGAGTGCATACTGGTTAGCTAGTAGAAAGGATTGGCTGAAATAATCAATTATCAAACCTGCTCATTTATTCTTACATTTTAGAGATGGATAAGCAAAGACTCTAGCAGAATTTGAGGAAGGATTACTATTTAATTTTGATTTTATTGTTTTTAAAAATTATTCTCATTTTAAATCCTCTTTAAATTAAAACATGTACATAATCATATGTTTCTTTATTTAAAAAAATATTTTGGTACCTGAAGTCCAACTCAGGACCTTGTACTTGCCAGACAGATGCTCTTACACTGAGTTATATCACTATCCTTGTTTATTTCTTTGTGGATTGACTAATTTGACATCTTTAGAAATAAAAGTATAACAATGTTTTTACCTTTCAGTCCAATAGCTGAATATTTTTCTGCACAATATATCATTTTTAAGCAGCATTGCCTATGACAGCAGCTGTATCTTGCTGCTCTTACACAGCTTCTTCCTGATTCTGGCCCAATACTGGCATGAAACCACAAGCTTGTTAGCTGCGGTATGGAGAGAACCTCATGATTCAAGTGGTACTATGATGTTAATTTCTCTTATATTATTCACAATGGCTAATAGAAGTCAGTTTGATACACAGAACTGCAGTTAAGTAATCATATTTCTCTAGAATGATTGCAATTCATGTTTTAGATGCAATATATATATATATATATATATATATATTCTGCAATATTTGCAAATGGTTTTGAAAATTAAGATCAATTTTCTTCCCTTATTTTTCCTCTGCATTCTTCCTTTTGACACTGTACACAAAAAAAGAAAAACTTAGGCTTTCAACTTTTCAGGAATTAAAGTTGAAGAGTTTTTCTTATTTTTGCAAGGGCACATTATTATAAAATCTACTACATAAGCTAAAGACAATATTGATAATCCGGAGGAGGTTTCACCTTTTGAAAATGTACTTGCTGAATTTCCTTTAAGCTCATTTCAGTTTCTTTTAGATATAGACATCAGAACTTATGATGGTTTTCTTGATTGTCCCAACTAATTGTGATGGGTGATACTGCTTAATGTTCCTCCACCATTCTGCATGTTGGGTGGCATTATTCCTCTCTAACCTCATTTTTTGTTTTTTTTTTTTGTTTAAGCTGCATTTTGGCTTTTTCACCTCCAGCTAATGGAGAAGTTCCCAGGAAGGTAGGCTGATGACACAGAGACTGGAATGGTGCCAGCAGACACATTAGATTTCTTTCCCCACTCCAAGCCAATTACCTGAAGTTTTTAAATGAGAATTTTGTAATTTGAACTTAGTTTATAAAATAGAGGTAAATTAGTTCTAAGACATAGAATATTTGTATCTTTCTTGATTTTTTTTTTTTCATCTATTCTTTCAGCAGAGAATTTACAGATATCAGTGATACGATGGTGCTCCTGGTATGGAATGGGTTACACATTTGGACAAGAACAAAATCATGTTCTCTTAAGATTTTTCACTACATTAGCATCTTACTTTTGAGAGGGAAAAGAGCTTAGTAATACAGTTATAGAGGGCTAGGGAGATAGCTCGGTGGTCTAAGCACCTGCCTGGCAAGCGCAAGAACCAGGTTAGGTCCCTGGTACTGCATGTTGTGCTGGATGTGGAAACCCAGCGTGGTGGCACATGACTGTAATCCTGGCAGCGGAGAGGCTGAGAAACGAATATCACTAGGAATCATAGCTGTGTAGCAAGGCCCTGCACAGATAAATAAGTAATTCATTTAAAAAAATACACATGCAAATTTCAATTAACAAGGCTGAGGCAGGAGGATTGGTGTGAGTTCGAGACCAGCCTGGGCTCAAGGCCTGCTCGAACTTCATAATGAGACCCTGTCTCAAAACAGACAAAAAAAAAAAAAAAAAATCAGTAAGCATCAGAGCAGATCATTAGAATTTCAGCCTAAACCTACATTTAAGTGATAGCATAGCTATTCATCATCTACCCAAACTTTCAATTAACTTGTGAAATAAATGGCAATTAATAAACTGAAAGCTACTAACTATTTTTTTTAATCTGAACTTTTTTTTTTTAACTGAAAGCAGCCCGAAGACTCAACTCATTATTAGGTCTATTTGGACATTTGGGTATTGTGATTTTTTCTTGGCTGTTAGTTTGTTCAAATTCAAAACATGGCATATTTTCCTTAGATGAAGAAACAAGGAAAATCTACTACAATTTTATGTTGAAGTCCTACCAGGAAGAGAATATTTAATTTAGTGATCAAATTAGATCAGTTTTAGCAGCTGTTCTTGTGATGCTCCTGGCCCTGACCCATGGAGAAGATCTCCCCCTCTGATTGCATGTTCACTGTTACTTTGTGTGGTGCTGAGTGCTAGCATTTGACCATTGGGACAAGAAATGCCAAACTGTGCACTGACCCTTGCTAATGTTTAGAAAGAATGTCAGAATAACATTAACCTTTCATTCCAATTTGAGCATTTCTTTCTTTCCTTTATTTTCTAATGAATTCCAGTGAAACACAAATGTGTACTCTGATATGTACAGGAATTAATAGATCCTAGTAAAATAATCTGAGACATCAGAAATGATACCTCATGAATAGCACAGGGGAATGTATTCCAAGGTCACAAAGCCTAATCCCTAAATTCATTTCTGAATAGAGCCCGCTATTTAAAAACCACAAACTTTCTGAAAGTGTTCCAAAGCTGTTAAGGTTTCTTGGTGAAAGTTTAATTGCCATTGGCTGCATGGTACTTAGTAGGTGAGAGCATTGCTCATACTAAGATCTGGGTAGAAATTTTTTTTTTTTTTTGTCTTTTTGAGACAGGGTCTTGCTATGCAGTTCAGGCTGGCCTTGAGCTTACTTTTGTAGTCCAGGCTGGTCTCGAACTTGTACCTATCCTCCTGCCTCAGCCTCTCAAGTGATGGGATTACAGGCATGTGCCACCATGCCCAGCTCCCGATCTGGGTAGAAATTCTAATAAATTGGATTTGTAAAAGTGTACCCCTTTGCATGTGGGCTTTCCCCACCGTGTTGAAAGTCTGCTTATGATTTAAGGCTTCTTTGAAACTTAAGAGAATCTTACACTAACCTTTCTTGCACAACAACTCACTCATCTTCACAGTGGATTGTATTAAAAAATGGCAATAGATAGTCACAGATAGCAACTGTTACCGGTGACTCATCTTTACATGTAGAAGACAGGTGTAGTAATATCATGTGTGAGAAGTAACTGGTAGGTCCTTTACACCTGGAGTTGTGGTTTTCCTTGCTGATCACCTTCTCTGCCATTCTTCCTGCAGATTATTTTTCTTGGTAGCATTGCCATCAACCATGGTAAGGAGGCTCATATAGAATCGATGGCTTTGGTAAAATCTTAGCTCATGTTCTCACCAGTTCAGAGAATTGCTTCATAGTGGTCTCTCTGGATTCTTGGGGCATTCTTGTCAGTTACCTAAGCTACTGTTAAAAAGTGTAAAGAGCCAGGCAGATAGCTCTGCGTTAGAAGTGCCTTTCTGGCAAGTGTTCATGAACCCCAGTCCCACCAAAAAAAAAAAAAAAAAAAATAGTGCAGTTTTCCTGTGGGGTCTTTTCCCATATAACTCTTGAGTCACTTGTATTCCTTGACCTCCAGAATACAAGGGGTGGTCAAACTAAACAATGGATATTTAACATAAAAATAATACAGTGAATTATAATTTATCTACCTCAAAATACTCTGCCTACCTTTGAATACACTTATTCTCTCTTCTTTGACATTTTCTGAGGCAATTCCGGAAGCCCTCTTTTGTGTCTTTATTAGGTGTGATTGAAACTATTGTCATTGCTATTTCTGAGTGCCACCTAACAGTGAGGCAGCCTCATAAAAACAAAACAATTTATCCTCATTAATCTTATCCAGTAGATCTAGCACTGCTGGATTTCTGGCTCTTCCCAAAGTTAAGCTGATAATAAAATGTAACTGCTTTGCTTAAGTCATGATATTGCAGCACAATGCAGCACAACTAAAGACACTCATAAAAGAAGACTTCCAGTAAAAACATCTCTACATTGAAGACTACATGACTCTGAAAAAGGAAATTGAAGAGAATATCAGAAAATATTTCTTGCTCTGGGGTAGGAAAAGCCAACATAGCAGAAACAACCATATTGTCAAAATTGCTATTCAGATCTAATGTAATCCTGATCAAAACACCATTAGCATACCTCACCGAAGATGTATTTGAAGAAAACATCCTTAAAATTCAGACAGACTACAAAGAGACACAGAGCAGCACAATCAACTCTAAGCAACAAAGGCAACTGAGAAATCATCACAATCATTGACTTCATATTATATTACAGAGTAATTGTGATAAAACAGTATGGTACTGGATAAAGAACGCTGAGGAACATGGAATAGACTACAAGATGCAAACACAACTCCAAACACACTCAACCACCTGGATTTGAAACAAAGGGGCAAGTGTACCCACTGGAAGAAAGACAGTCTCTTTAAAAATACACCTGGAAGTAGAAGGGACCTAGAACTGTGAAACAGTCATGGTCAACAAAGAGAAGGCAGGAACCATCACAATCCCTGACTTGATATTATGCCACAAAGCTATTGTGACGAAAATAACACAGTGAATGACAGCCCATAGAATGGATAAAACTTATGCCAATTGTTTTTTAGTCAAAGGACTAACATTTACAACATATAAAGTACTGAAAAACAAATCAGATCTTCCAAATTCAAAGGCCCATTCCAAAAATGGGCTTCTGAGATGAACAGACACTTATTAGAAGAAATACAATTATAAATAAATAGACAAGAAATATTCAGCACTGGTCATTTGAGAAATGCAAATTAAAACAATACTGATATTCCTTCTCACTCCAGAATGAATGGCTAGTATCATGGAAACAACTATTAACAAATGTTGGCAGGTCTTTGGGGAAAAGGAACTTTCTCTACTGTTGTTGGTGTGTAGGTGGGTGAAATCACTGTGGAAATAATGTGGACATTCCTCCACAAACTAGGATGAGACATTTGGCTGATCTATTCTCCTTTTGAGTATTTTCCCAGATGAAATAAAAGCATCATACCACATCAATATATGCATGCCCATGTTTAAGCAACAAAATTTGTAATATCTAAATCTTGGAAGCAATCTAAATGCTCACAAATTTAATAATATATGGAGTATTATTCAGTCATAAAAATGATAGCATCTAAACATTTGTAGCTAAATGGATGACCTTGAGACCATAGTCATAAGTGAAATAAATCAGGTACACATGTAAATACCACATTATCTCTTTGATGTGCGAAGCTGAAAGTGTAAGAACATACATGTACAATGGCTATTGTGAAATGGGCAAAAAACTATTCAAAAGGAAAAGGGAATTAGGGAGAGGGAGAAATGGAGAGAAAAAAATTAAGAAAGAAGGAAAAAATGAATGAGGAGAAGGGAGTTAGCAAAAGAGAGGAAAGAAATAAAAAAAAGATGAAAATATATAATGTACAGATACAAATTTCCTATAATGGAAGTAGTCATTATGTATACCTAAAATTGTGCCAGTAAACTTAAATAGAAAAACACTTCCACTTACCAGTGGCAAGAGTAAAGAGCTAGATGTGTTTGAAACAAAGGGAATTGTTTAAGGGAAGAAAACGATCTTTTTCTATAACACGCTCTTAAATACTCTGTGTCTCAATCCTCACACATAATTTCTTGAAATCATGTCTCTTGTCTCATAAACTATTGGTTTTTGTTTGTTTAGTTTAGTTTAATGTGTGTGTGTGAGTATGTGTGTGTGTGTGTGTGTGTGTGTGTGTGTGTTTGGTACAGGTTACACTATGCAGCTCAGACTCCTAGTGATTCTTCTGATTTCAGCCTCCCCAGAGCTGGGATCACAGGTGTGCACCACCACACCTGGGCTCAGCCAAGGGCTCTGCATGCCCGGGAGGCAGGGCCAGTGCCTCATGGGACACCAGGGATCAAACCTGGTCCCTGAGCTCACCTAAGCAGGTGCTTAGTCTGCTGAGCTATCTCGCCAGCCCTTAGTTTAGTTTCTTTTGAGACAGGCTGGTCTTCAACTCATGGCAATCTTCCTGCTTAAGTTTCAAAATTCTAGAATTATAGGTGTGTGCCATCATACCCAGATTACAGACTATTTGAAATAATTAAATTCATTTACATGATTAAAATTTCAGAGTTCTTGTATAAAAATCCAGATCTATTTTCTAAACTACTTATAAGATCAAAAGATACTATGGTTCTTAGGTTGGCACTGTATTCTGGTGGTGAGTGGCAATTTCTTCTTTTTGGTTGGTCATATCCTCTATAGTTTTCCACAGTTCTTATACTAAATCTACTTGTGTTACTGTCTTTAATTCACTTGAATCTGCATTAAAGTTCTTACAACACTCATACTTTTAGAGGGAAGCTCAGAGGATTTGGAAGAGGAGTCTATGGAATTATTTAAGCCCCTGGATCCACTCTCAGTGACATATTACTTAATAATGGGAGCTTACATTTCAAAAAAAATTTAATGACAATTATATGTCAATTTAAATTATCTAGGTAATGCCTACTATTCCCAAACTTCTTCACTCGTTATAGCGAATATAAAAAGATAGGTTGACTTATAGGTATTCAACATATTTGTATCAGAAGGATCTTATTATGTATTTATTTATTTTTTTGGTTGGCTCAGGCTGCCTTAAGGGTGAGTGTGGACATCAAACAGCAGTCCCCTGTGTCTGACTGGGATTGCCCGTGCAGGTGCTTAAATCACTGAGCTAACCCTAACATATTTATATCAAATGAAGATAAAATGTCATGTTATGTACAATGCACAACGTTTTGCAGTAATTTAATCAAATGGGGCCTAGGAGATAGCTGAGAAGTCTAAGCAGCTGCCTGGTAAGCACAAGGACCCAGGTTCCATCCCCAGTACCACATGTCATGCTGGCCCTGCATCAAGCTAGTTGGGCATGGGGGTGCATGCCTGTAATCCCAGCACTAAGAGGCTCAGACAACTTGTCAGTTTATTTTGCTCTATACATGCGTAAGAATAGTTGCAAAGATAGGTAAAAGAAACATACCTAATTTCATGTTCATGTATTTTAAAGCTACATTCTATTTAAAGATAATTTAAGTCATGGCTGGAGAAAATAAACAACTTTCTTTGACAAAGCATCCATTTAATTTTAAAAACCTCAGTTTTGACATTATTGGCTGGCTTGTTTTCCTTTTATGTAGGATTAGAGTTTGGTTTGAGAAGTATTGCATCCCATAGCCTCAGTCTCATTCTGGAGAAGAGTCCAGGAGGAAAACGAGAGCTGAGTTGAGATAAAATGAAAGAAAGAGTCTACAGGAACACTAAGCCTTGAAGAGTGCACAGAATTAATGACTAAGGTTGATGTTACAGTGTTGAGTTCAGAATCTAGGGCATGTGAAGGTCAGTCACTGAGCAAGGGATCATGTTGTCCTGGGCAACTGTTTTGGACACTAACTATAGCTGAGGTCTCAGTTTTATTTTTTTTTAAATACTTATTTATTTATTATTTTTATTTTTTTAGAGAAAGGTCTACAGGGAGTTCAGGGTCTCACCACTAGATCAGACTCACAGTGATCTGCCTGTTTGTTTTGTTTTGTTTTGTTTTGAGTCTTCTGGTGCTCATGCTCAAGCCCATGGCTTACACATATCAGGCAAGCAATTTACCACTGAGTCACATCCCCAGTCCTGCTATCAAAATGTTAAGTACAAAAAAAAAAAAAAAAAAAAAAAAAAGATGTTAAGTACTATTTAACAGTTGTGTATTGATATTCTGCTTCCAGGTGCTCTCAGTATCTTACCCGCTTCCACATCTTGTTAAACTATGGGCTATGCATTTTGAGGAACCAGTGTATACATGGTGAAGAGTGTGTCCTCAATGCTGGCTGTATTCTTGGTTGCACTGTAGTTGACCTGGCTTTGCATGTTAATATTTGCTTCTTACCATCACCTTCCATTGGACTAATTGCAAATCTTCATCTATAAGTAAACTTAATTGTCTTTTTTAGAAACTGGGAACAAGGTTCCTTCTAAAAGGACTGAGGGAAGGTGTTAGCCCCTTTCTACCCTCGTGTTTTCTGTTGTAAGAAGACATAGCAAAAAGGTCCTCACCAAATGCTGGCATCTTCCAGAATTGAAGAATGAAGGTTTGTGTTTATCAGTTATCTAGACTCACACATTCTGTTACAGCAAGACAGACTCATGTTTTAGTATATATTGTTATATCATTATTTTTAATGGAGAGATAATATTACATGGTAAGTCTGTGTCATAAGTTATTAATAAGTTCTTGTTCTAGGTGTATTTGTGATCACACACACAAAAATAAACTATTATGTCTATGTGCCAGAATTTTTGTAGGTCAGATTCTAGAAAGTGGAACTGGATATGGAAAAAGTGTTCAAAAACTTAAACTTTTTTATTGATCCTTTTAATTGAAATCAATACACTGAAATTATAAATGTTTCCATTACATTTCCAACAAGAGTTTGTGAGAGTATTGGTTCTTACATAATCAGTAATATGGGATGTTATTCATCTTTAAAATTTTTACTAAAATAATGGACAATGAATTGTATTTAATAGTGCCTAAAATTTGATTTCTGAACTCTGCAAGACTGAGCTTTCACATTTATGAAGACAATTTGCTGCTTATTTCCTGTTGATTATTCCTAGTATTTGCCTATTTTTATTATTTTTATCCCTTTTAATGAGAAAAAAAGATAATATAGCAATAAAACAATTTCAAAACACATTAGGACAGTTACAATAAGTAATACATTGCATATTGCTGTCTTTGCATTAGTTATTCAGAGGACAAGATGTAGGCATGATATTATGTCTAAACAATATTAGTACAAACATTTCTTTTCATTGAACTAAGAGAAAGTGGCTATAAATCTATCCTATTTTGTGTGTGTGTGTGTATATATGCATACATATATATATATATATATAATATTTTTTCTAAAGGAAAGTAATTGATAATGCATAATGCATAGTTGTTTAAGGTGAGTCACCTCAGGCTTTCATGGAGAAGATATTTTTCTATTTTTAAATGCTATCTCTTTTTTTCTTGTGGATTACACATGACTTTTGTATATTATGGTATATTTCTTCTGTGTGCTATGTATTACAACATTTTTTTTATTAGCCAGGCACTTTTACCCTTTGCTTTAAATTACGTAGAAAACTTTATAGTTTTATTTAAACTTATATAATGTTATCTTTTTATAATTTTCAAGATTTTTTTCTTTATATAGGATTGTTACCTGGAGGAAGGTATAAACTTTATATTTTCTTTTAATGCTTTAATACATAGCCCCTTTGTCAATCTAGCTTATTTTTCTGTATGATTTGAAGCTGTGATTTAACTACACTAATTTTGCTCAACTGCATATGGAATTGTCTCTCCTCTTCCAGTTAATTTGAAATACTAGATTTTCATAAATGAAATGCTCACATATATGAAAATTTCTTATTTGGTGTTATTCTTGTACTTATTGCCATGTTTCAGTTCCCTAGCAGGCACAGTGAGTTTTA
Organism: Myocastor coypus; assembly: GCA_004027025.1. Lineage (NCBI taxonomy): Eukaryota > Metazoa > Chordata > Mammalia > Rodentia > Myocastoridae > Myocastor > Myocastor coypus. The sequence goes on along the minus strand of PVJA010002879.1, from coordinate 61,841 downwards.
ATTTGTAGTTTCTGATAACTAATTTAATAGAACACTTATGTTTTTGACAATTCAATAGCCCCTCTTTCAAGCTATTTCTTATCTTAAAATCCACTTTTGTCTTTTTATTATGAATATAAATGTGCTATTAAATATTCTGGCCTTGGTTCTTTTGTCTTTGTGTTGTGGTCTTGAATGGATTTATTTTCTTATTTTATGCAAAGAAGGTAATTTTAAGGTGCTATATTATAATGTACAATTATGTTATTTATTATTTTTTTCTGTATCCTGCTTAAGAATTCATTTAATTTTGAGGAAGTACCTGTTCTTGCTCTTCGATATCTTGCAAGATGAAGGGTGAAAAAGCTGAGAAGCCTGACAGGTGTAGAAACCTGAAACCATGAAGGATGGTGTCAAATGGAAGATTAAAAGGGCAGTCCCATAGTAATTATTCAGAGTATGAAATGCAGATGTGACATCTTGACTAAACAGTATTAGTATAAATATTTCCTTTCATTGAGCTAAGAGAAAATAGCTGTATATCTATCCTATTTTGTACATACATACACACACATATATATATATATATGTTTAAATAAAACTACATATATATACATGTTTAAATAAAACTATATATATATATATATATATATGTTTAAATAAAACTATAAAGTTTTTTCAATACAAAATGAGCCTTAATTTATATTCTTTTTTGTTTTGTTTTGTCAGACATGGGTGTTTCATTGGCATTCAAATATTATAGGTATGTGACTTAAGCAAAATAACCCAATATAGTCCAATAGTCTATAATAGTAGTGGGCTATCAACAGGCTTGGCAATGTCAGAAGCTGTTGAGACTTTTACAGCTCAGCATATTAATATGGCTCCAGTTTTTATACCTCATGGTTATACTTTTCTGCTGGATAGTTAAGACCAAGATAAAGCAAGATCCGTATAACAAAAAATACAACTTTCATGTCTACCACTTGTACTCTGGATACTTCAAAGACAACAGTATGTAATGTATTAATTATAGTAAGGGCCTACTAACCTGTTTTGAAAAGGTCTCATTGCCATTTCTCTCTCATAAAATTAATTAAAAAACAATATCCACAAATGTTTAGGCTACTTTGTTTTCTAATTAACAGCATTAGACATATATTCATTGAAAGTCTCACTGTATTAAATCCATAAAAAAATTAAATCCATAAAAAAATGTCTATCTTGAAGCAACTTTTTCTGCCACTCACTTTTTTCCCACTTTAATTTGCAGCATGTATCTATTAAGAGACACACTGTCATGATTATATGATTCTCAAACAACCATTTATTTCATTATCTACACTAGAAATAAAGAAATCATACAATGCTAAACAACAACAAAAAGGCAGCCCCAAGGCTAAAAGGTCCATAAAGAGGAGGCCCCAGTGGTGGATTAACTAATGTGATATTTGGAACACCCACTGCTCTAAATAGGCATGTTGCTGGGTGTAGATGACCCACCTGAGGTTTAGGGCCAACAGAATAAAAGGACAACTAGAAGGGAAGGTGGGATGCTGTTGCTGGAGAAGCTTGTTATGCCATCCTTCCTGATATGAATTTGACTGTTCTCATCATCAGAGCAGCTCAGGACCTCGTCTCTGAGAAGGGCTGTGGTTTTGCTCTGGAAAACTCTGGTCCTGACCTTTCGCATTGTTTCCTGGGTTTAGTGCACTTTCACTCAGCTTGCTGGCGCAGATCATTCCACTGTCACAGACTTTCTATCCTTTACCACTGGTCTAAGGGCCTTCCCAGTGCAGATCTGTGAAACAGACTTGTATGAGGCATTGAGTCACTGCCATGAGCTCTAGGTCTTCAGCTGCACCCACACAGGATATTGCATGAGCACTCTCTTCGGCTGGACTTGTGCATGGACATTGCTATGGGATCCAATCCTACAGCTGACTTCTTTGGAAATCTAACATGTGGATAGATTTCTGACACTCTCTCCATTTGACTTTTTTGGTAAATATTATAAATAATCCTATAATTTATATGTACTAAATCTATTCCCTTGCAAGCCCTGACTACAACACTTCACTTCAGCCTGAACTCTGTCATTGTCAAAGGGATTGGCAGGTACTTCTGATCTTCTATGTACCCCAGGAAGGCCAGGTAGAATAGAAAGTCCAGGTTGATTTAGTACTGAGCTGCTAACTCCAAGGCTGGAAGAAGAAAGAAAGTACTCATTACTGTCACAAAACTGGTTGGTGGTGACAAGAAAGATGATAATTCTGTGAAACATGCTTAAATAGTATCTCAATTGAGATCAAATCTGCTGAGCCACAGCAAAACCCTTTGCTTAACATATTTCTTTTTTTAAAAAACCCTGCTAGCTGTTGTCACTCCCTGCCCGATCTTAAACATTCTCTCTGGCCCTAGGAGGAAGAGTGATTTCCCTGAGCAACTGAGTAGTGCTGCTATTTGTGACTGGGCTTCCTTTCCACAACAGAATTTCTCTGCATAGAACACACCAGAAATTTGCTATTATAACTTCCACAAAAATTTCTATCAGCAATATAAAATCCCCAAGGCCCTCAGTAATTCTTATCTCAAGAAGAGAAATCAAAAAGGTGAAACCTGAACACCTTAAGAAAGAGACATAAGAGATTATGGAGCAGCACAGGTTGATCAGAAAGTTGAAAACTCAAATTTTACCAAAAATTGAGGCTGTTTCTCATCTCTAGGGCCACATGGAACCTCTTTTGCTCTAAAAGGCGGAGTCTCAAAAATTCTATACTTTTTAAAAGAATATAATAGCTGATGCATTTTAAAAGAAAAATGGTTTTTCTTTTATCCATTACCTTAAAATTTTGGCACCAGGATTTATTAAAAACCAGAAAGAATAATTATGGAATTATTAAGAATATCATATGTGTACAGTTAAAAATCCATTGATCTGATTTTAAATGAAATGAAAAATTCTGTGTGAAGAATATTTTACAATTTAATAGTTTGTGAAACATTTATGCTATCACCATTGCTAACTAAACATTAAACTATAATACTAATATATGAATTGAATATTGGAGCCATGAGAAAAATAACATTTTTTTAAAAAATCCAATTTATGCCTCCTTTGGCAAGCAGAGGGACCATCCCTGGTCCTGCATGCTGCACTAGCCCCAACCCCTGAGGCACACTGAGTCTCTGACCCAGTTCCGGTGTGGTGGCACAGACCTGTATTCCCAGTTCTGGAGAGGTTGAAAACAGGAGGATCACTATGAGTACAAGCTGCTTAGTCAGACCCTGTATAAAATACATAAAAAGTCCAATTTAATTGCATTATTATGCAGCAGCATAGAAACAATGATTAGATAAATTCAATATGGAGATATACATGTATGAAATAGATATGTATTCTCCTTTACATACCATTTCTACCTTCTTTCTTTAACAGTATGAATGAGATTTTTAGAATATTAACATTTGCAATTTATGAACTGGAAGTCTTTCCAGTTTTTTGATGCATCTTCAAATTGTTTCATTGGTGTTTGTAATTTTTATTATGGAAAATTTTCATTCCCTTGGTTATATTTATTTCTAGATATTTTAATTCCTTTGTGGCCTCTATGAATGGACCTACTTTCATGATTTCTTTATAATTAAATTGGTTGTTGTTGTATACAAATTTATACTAAATTTTCTGTGCTGATTTGTATCTTACAACTTTAGTAAACTTGTCAGTTATAATTATTTTTAAAGTTTAGTTTTCCTGTATATAGAATCATACTATGTGCAAACAGATCTTTTGACCTTCTCTCACTATGTTTGCACGGAATTCTTTCGTCTTGTTTAGTTTTTCTGGGTGTTATAGGACTGTGTTGAACGAGAAAAGTGAGAATGAACATCTTGTTCCAACTATTTATAGCATTTACTGAGCTATTTCTTAATGTGCTTAAGGTTTTATTAGGAAGAGATATTGAATTTTAGTGTTTTTTTCATCTATTTAGATAACTGTATTGTTTTGCCCTTTATCTTATTAATGCAATGTATGGTCTTTAGTGATTTTTATATGTGAACCATTACATTCATGGGATAATTTTCAGTTCATTATGATAATTTATTTTTTGATGTGCTGCAGGATTCAATTTACTAGTATCCTGTCAAGGATTTCTGCATGTATGGTCTTTTTTTCCTTGTCTTTGTTTAAATCTTGATATCAGAGTAATTTAAATAAATAATTGTGCATAAAATTATGATATCTATCTATCTATATATATTATAAAAATCTGTATAATAAAAATGTGTTATAAAACTCATGAAAAGTACTCATGAAAAGTACAAGAAATAACTGTAACCAACAGTTATGTTTTCAGGGATGTTGTTGATACCTTGAGTTGGGTGACATATTATTCCTATTCCTCTTTGTGTTCATAGATATATATCTATATCTATGATATCTATGATATGGATATATATAATTATATATATAATATATATATAATTATATATATATATATATATATATATATATATATATATATATATATAACTAAAAGTATAATTAACCAGATTCTCTTCCCATTTACCTCAAGACTATACTGGTTTTACCTTTTGCCTTTAATTGAACTTCTAATTTATATTCAAAATGGTGTGGGGCTGGGGAGACAGCTAAGTAGAATAAGTGCTTGCCTGGCAAGTTAAATCCCTGGTTCTACCAAAAAAAAAAAAAAAATGTGGTGAGTAGGATGATGGAGGGGAACTTTTATGTCACCTATTGATCTAATCCCATCATACATTGTTAACTTCTTCCCCAATTGCTAATGATAGAAAAAATACATATATCTGTTAGGTGACAGTTATTATGTTGGAGGCTTTATGCAAATAATTTAAGCTTTATCACGCCAATTCTGGAAGAGAATAACAACCCCAGTTAAGAGATCAGGAAACTGAGGCTAGAATGGTTTTACCATCTGCAATAGTTTGTCTTTTAGAGGTTTGTGTCCTGAAAGCTGGATGATTGTGGATTTTTTACCTGACAGTGCCTAACACAAGATAGCAATTAGGTCATGGAAGCTTTATCCCAGAAGGTAATTCATGTAGCTCTGACAAGGCCCTTTCTAGTTTCTCAAAAAGTAAATTATAAAAGGGGCAAGATTCCCCCTTCCCCAGATGGAAGCGACCTATCTCTATATGATTTTTCCTTCTCCACTATCATTGTGCCATGGTGCTACTCACTGTTTTGGTGCAGCCATGTAAACCCTCACTTCAAGCTGAACAGATGGGACCACCCAACCTTGAGCTGTTAGCTTCTAGAACTGTGAGCCAAACTACCACTTTTTATTATGAACACCTAATTGTAGATATTTTGTTATAGCAAGAAAAGAACACATACAATGTGGCAACTTCCCCCGAAGTAGTTCAATGAAGGCCTAAATCACATTTAATGTTCTTCTCATTAATTTATAAAATTTTCCTTATTTTTATGCCTCATTCCATTCTTATCCTGTAAGACAATACTGTGCTTCCAGTTAACAGATTGATTTATTCTAAATAGCAAATATAAGAAGCAGTTTTAAAAATAATTTGAAATGTAAACTATATTATCTCTGAAGTTGCATCTCAAATATATTCATGGAGAGGCAGATGAGTAAAGTAAGGAGATGAGCTGTAGACCAGTTGAAACTTACCTGAGTCCCAGCTTGTCCCATTGAGTGGCTATGTGGGATCTGCCCACTGCACAAGTGCAATGAAGTGTTGCAGAAGAACCTTATTTTGACTGGGTATATAGATCACTGTAGATGGCTTGCCTGGCCAGTGTTAGTCCCTAACTTTGATTACCAGCACTACAAAAATAAAAATAAAAATAGGAAGAGAGAAAACCTTTACTTATATAGACAGATGTCAAAGGAAAAAAAAAAGAACCTTATTTTAACTTTTGTATATTTGAAGATGTACAGTATGATAGGAGCATGGAAATAGAGCCAAGTGAGTGTGGATTAGAGCACTAGCTGCATCACTTTCTTGTTATGTGACCATAACAAAGAAAGTTTCTTTGTTTTGCAGAGGTCGGCTTTTAAATATGAACAATTTTAGCACATTGATTTGTTTTTCAAAATGTATGCATTCTTAAATCTTTATTATTCATTCATTAACTTTATTTAATTATTTATGTACTTATGTATTTATTTCAGAACTGGGAATTCAACTCAAGACCTTGCACTTGCCAAGCAGGCATGTGTGCCCTTGAACTGTTCCCCCAGACCTTCCTGCGTTAACTTCAAGGTCTTGTTATTATTATCTAGTGAAAATTCAGTTAGCATAATTCTTTGTTTTAATGTATTTGGTACAGGGTCTCACTACCCAGCTTCAACTCTTAGTGATCCTCCTGCTTTTAGTCTCCCCAGTGCTAGAATTGCAGGGGCACGCCAGGTTTCAGGGGCCTGCTGAGAGAATCAGGGAATAGGGCTGGCATGACCTGTGGCGCTGGGATAGAGGAGGATAAGGGGTCTGGCCCTTGTACTTGCCTAAGCAAGCACTTAGTTTGTTGAGCTATCTCACTGGCCCAGTTAGCAAAACTCTTAAATGAAGAAATAAAGTCAGATGTAAGGAGAAACCTTTTGTATTTCAAATTTTAATTGATTGTTTTTTTAAAAAAAATCTGTTAACTTTCTTATATTTTTGTTTCTGTTTTTTTAAGATAACCATTTACCTAAGACTTTTGGTACACGGTGAGTGAATTTTATAAATCACATCACCAAAGAAGTATAAAATATCATCAAGATCTTATAGTATCCGGCTTCACACAGAGAATATTATCTAAAACTAAAGTTGGAGAAAAATTTCTTATGTTACTCTATGACCAGTAAGTTTGTTAAAAAATTATTTACTCTGTGCAATATTAGTGTCACTGACAATTGTCACCTAAAGCTGCACTGTGAAAGCAGTTGTGGCAGAGTAAGATCGCCCCTTCTACAAAGTCCCTGAAGGTCTTGGTTAGTAGTGCCCCATGTACAACACAGATCTCCTCTTTTTGTTTACATTACACTTCGTGTAGAATGTTTTTCCAAATCTAAGACATGATTTAAAACTTTCTATGTATTATTTTCCTCTGTTCTTCGAACTTTTTATTTGTTGATGAAAAAAATCTTTTTTAAATGTTTTCGTTAGTAAAATTCATGACACATTTCAGTGCTAGAACTTCATATGTAAGAGAAAAACAGCATTTTAGTATTATCATTAATGAAAATATATCATGATGTTATTACTAATTATGTAATTATACACATGTAATAGAAAAATGCTATGTTGCATATTGACCACTGTGAAGTTTAGAAGATGTAAGTGCAGATATTGTTCTACATTTTCCATGTCTTTCTTTGTAAATTGTTTATTAGAAGCTCTTCAAATATCTTAATAAAAAATTTAGAAGGCCCCATGTTTACTTTAAAAGAAGCAAAATCAATCCTTAAGAATTTATGGAGCTTCACATTTCCATTAATATTAAGGGTGACCAATAGCCCCTACTGTGATAGCCAATGACAGAAATATAAAATATTGATTGAAATATAGAAGTATTGATAGAAATATAAAGATTAAGGCAAAAGATAAACAAGTCATAGTCTACTGACATAATGATTTGTATCTATATCACTTCAGAAAGCGGCCTTAATGCTATTTTTTAATTATTACAGATTTCATATAATATGCTGCATCCTAAGTCTTAGGTTGAATGAGGAAACATTGTGTGGTCAATAGAGAATGCTTAAAATATGTTTTTCACAACAACTAATTGGAGTTACGTGTTGTTTTCCTTCTAATGTGGGATCAAATAGTAATATACAATACAACAAAAATATCTTCAAACATTATCACACAGGAGTTTTCCTTATTGCTTATAAGAGTTCATGGAAGAGCTGTCCCTCCTTAGGCCACCACCTCTTCACCATGCTGAATGAGGGTGACCAAGAGCAGAAGGTGGATATGGACAAATGATTATTGGGTTCTGGTCATTAAGATTCTCTCTTGGGAAAAAGAATTGACAAGAGTGTTGGCTAAGACAAAAGCAGCTTCCACATTATCATTTGTAAAAAGAAGACATGGGATCTTATTTGTATTCTATTTAAAGGAAACACAATTACTAAGCTTATTTACTAAGAACTACTCTGTGTTAAGAATGGTTCAGAAAATAGACTAGAGGATCAATGGAACAGAATGGAAGACATAGAATCAATCCAAGCATACCCAGCTTCCTTATCTTTCACAAAGGGGCCAAATCAATGGAAAAAAGATAAGCTCTTTGATAAATGGTGCTGGGAAAACTTGTTTTCCAGATACCAATGACTGAATGCAGACCTATATCTCTCACCATGAATTAAACTAGAATCAAAATGGATCAAAGATATAAATATGAAAATAGAAACACTTAGTCTGATGGAAGATGGAATAAGTAAAACTTCAAAGATACAGGTATAGGAAAAATTCATGAGCAAAAACCCCAGTCACATAGGAAATACCATAAAGAATAGACAATTATCATATAAAGTTCAAAACCTTTTCTTGCACAGCAAAGTTAACCACCAACAGAGTGAAGATACAGCACACAAAATTTGGAAAAAATTTCCAACTATTCTTTAAACAAAAGACCACTATCTAGAATACATAAACAACTTTAAAACAACTAGACACCTGAATTGAATGGACAATGAAAAATAGGCACCTGAAGTGAATCAACACCTCTCTAATGAAAAAGCACAGACTGCAAATAAATATGTGAAAAGAATGTTCACATTATTGGTCATTCAAGAAATGTAAATTAAAACAACACAAAGATTGTGTATGACATGCCTGACAACAACCATTGTTGAATTTGTATTACTTTGTTTAATGAAATTTTGTATCGTTTCTAGCTTTTTTTTTTTTTACTATTTTGTATTCGTTGAAAAACAAAAAATGGTTATCATCAATCAATCATCAATCAATAATAAATGTTGGTAGGGTTGTAGGGCAAAGAAACCCTTTTCTATTGTTGGTGGGAGTGTAGGTCTGTACTACCATTATGTGACCAGTATGGAGACACCTCAAAAAATTAAAACTAAACTTTCCATTTGACCCAGCTGTGCCACTTCAAGGTCTTCCCCAAAGAATTAAAATCATCTATCTTAGCTTCTTTTCTTGTTCCTGAGACAAAATACCTGGCACCCAAAATCAAAGGAGAAAAGGTGCATTTGGCATTTGGCTCAGTTTGTAGAGGTTTGCATAGTAGAGGTTCCAGTTCATAGTCTACTGACCCTAAGGCTGTGTGGCACAGTAGGGGGGAAGCACAAAGGAGAAGCAATTCCTGGCAGGAAGAAGGCAGCAAGGCAGCAAACAGAAAGTGACAAGTACTGACAGCAGACCTGTTTTTGTCCTGTATATCACATCTAGGCTGTTTGTAGCACATATATCCAAGAAAAGGAACTCTTCAAGCTACCCAGGGGTATTCCCAAATAATCAGTAGACTAATCAAACAATGAAAGATGCTTGATCCTATCAGGCATCACAGACTCCATCCCTGTATTACGCCCTCTAGATCCAGGCACCCCTGCAAAGACCCATCTATGACTGACATGTTTGTGGCAGCACAATTTCTAGTAACTATGTCTTGGAAACAGCCTGCATGCCGATCAAGAGATGAGTGAATAAGCAAAATATAGTATTTGTTTATAATTGAGTACTATAATGCCATAAAAAGGGTAAATTTCATTTATTTTTAGGTAAATAGATGCTGTACCTTGAGACCATAATATTAAGTGCAATAAATCAGATACAAAAATTAAATATTTCATCGTTTCTCTTGTATCAGAAACTTAAAAAGTTAATGAGAAGCAAATGGAAGATATACTTGTGGAAGCAGTAAGAACTTATTCAATTGGGAAGAGGAATAAGGGTGGGGGTCAAGCGAAAAGGAAGGAAAGAAAAAGGAAAAAAAGGATGGAGAAATAAAATGGAAATTAGCCTTCTATAAGTGGGAGGGGTAGAAGAGTTGAAAAGAGTGGAAAGAAATGAAGTATAAAGAAAATTTAAAGCATATTATGTATAGATATAAATTTCCTGTGATGAATATGATCACTATGTATGGCAAATAAGTCCTAATAAAAATTTAAAAAGAAGGGCCCAGCAGGATGGCCCAGTGGTCTAAAGCACCTGCTTAGGAAAGCTTAGGCGGCTGCAGGGACCACAGTTCGATCCCTGGCACCACATGCTGTGCCAGCCCTGCACTCAGAGCAGGCTGAGCCAGCCATAAAAATAAATAAATAAATAAACAAACAAAAGTTCTGAAACAAGAAAAAATAAAATAAAATAAATGAAACTCTTTAAAAAAATTAAAAAGAATCACATTGCTATATACAACAAGCTCTGCCTTTGTGAAGATACCATCTAACAAGCCATCAAGGCAGCACAAAATAGTGATGGAAATGTTTTGGTTACTGTTGAAGAGCAACACAGGAGATTTGGCTTCAAAAATCATCAAGTTATTTTGCCTAAGTATAAGAAGAGCCAGCCAAACAGCTGAGGTTGGAGAGACAAAAGAGTTGAAGGGAGAAATAGGCATTCGGTTGGCACTGGTGGATAATACCTGAAGACTAGATTAAAGTAGCAAATATGGAAATAAAAGACCACTTAAGAAGCAATGGTGATTATTCCAGCAGAAAAAATATAACCGAGACTAAGGCAGTTCACAGTAAAGCTGGAGAATATTAGAAGGGAGACTGTAGAAATCACAGTAAACAGAATACAATACAACCCCACACCAAAAGACAACCTTTGTAATTCTTATCAGGTATTTGTGTATCTATTAATATATGTACCTGAGTGGTATTATAATACTCATATTTATGGTTACTGTCCACATATTTTTATTTTATAGCAAAGCCTAAATCTTCTCTTTTGGAAAGTTTTCTCTTCATAGCTGCCTTTTCTCAGTATAGGGTTTCCGTCTAGATATCTTTATTTTCCAATTGGTCAGTATCTGTATTTTGGTTTTACGTCCATTTTTAATCCATTTCTTATATAGATTCTGACACCTAACTCTTTGTTTTATTATCAAAACCAAACTTTTCATGAGATAGTTTTCCAGATGTACTGGTAGGTAAAACAATGATCCCCCAAGGTGTTATGGTTTATATCTAGTTGTCCCCCCAAAACTTCATGCAATCATTGGGCGGGGACTTCTAGAGTTTGAGACTTGATTCATGATCCCTGGGATTATGTGTTTTAGAACTGATCTAGAGTTTGAGACTTGATCCATGATCCCTGGGTTTATCTGTTTTAGTGCTGATGGAATTATGGATCTAAGTACTTCTGGGATTATGGGTGTAGCCTAAGATGAATAGGCTGAGGTGGAGAGCCTGAATGTAATATAAAGAGAGACAGAGAGACAGACTGAAGCTGTTGCTCTCTGCTCCCCTGGTTGTTCTGTTGCCACTGTTGTGATTGTTGTTGTTGCTCTGCTGCCGTGTTTGGTTGGCTAACTCTACCGCCATTTTGTTGCTGTTCCGCCGCCATGAACTGGATGCTCTCTGCCCTCTTCCACTCAGCCTTGGGCCAGCCGAATATGGACTGAAACCTCCAGTAACGGTGAGCTAAGTAAACCTTTCCTTCCTTCATTTTGAGGTCCGGGTATTTGTCCCAGCAATGAGTACAAAGTAACTAAGACACAAGGAGATCTCCTTCTTAATTCCTGGGAGCTGTTGATATATTCAGTACCTTATGTGACAAAATCAATTTTGCAGTTGTAATTTAAGACTTAGAAATTAGATAATTATCCTGTGTTATCCAAATTTTCTCAGTACAGTCATGGGGGGGGGTCCTTAAAAAGTGGAAAAGAAAATGAGAAGAGTTGGAAAATATATACAGATGAAAAACAAAGGTGTGAAGGTGAGAGAAAGACTTGAAAATTCAACCTGACTGCCTTACCATATGTACTCATGGTGCAATGCAGGCAGCCTCTACAATCTGGACATATGAAGGAAACTCACTTTTTCCTGGACCTTTCAGAAAGAACACAGCCCCATTACTAGTCCAGTAAACTGCATTTTAGACTTCTAACTTCCACAGCTAGAAGATAACAAGGTTTTGTCATATTGAGCTACTAAATTTGTCAAACTCATCACAGTAGCTAGCAAAAAGAAAGTGGCTCAGATATCCTTGCTTGGAAAGGTCAGATAGATTTACTAACATAGATGTTGACTGAATGAGTGTTATCTTTTAACTCCAAGGAAACATTTACTAATATCATGATTTCAGTGGCAAAGATATTTGAAATTTGTCTGTAGTAAGGTGAATGGTAAATTGTGAAGGAGACATTTTTCCTGAAGATCTTGACAATACACAAGGTCCCAGGGTTAACTTTCCTTTACAAAGTTTCAGAGCCTTGCCAGGCCAGGCAAGTTCAGTATAAGCTTTGTGTGAAATTATTTGAATTTGAGAAGATTTAAAATTCTCTCTCTCTCTCTCTCTCTCTCTCTGTCTCTCTCTCTCTTCCCACCTCTCTCTCTCTGATATACTGCTAGCAAGGATATGTATCCGGATTCAGTGAAATAAAATTTTACATACTTAATTATTTTTTACTGTAAAAATCACTATATATATATTTTTTTTTTGCATAGGCGCAAATAAATTTCTGAGGAATTGTGCCTTCTCATGTCTTTGAGTTATAATCTTCCCCAGTGGGAATTTCAAGTCTTGAATAAACAGCAGATGTTGAATTCAAGGCAGGTAGGAGAGGCAGGGGATGCATTTGGAAAGATGAGAAGTTATTTTGTGTTGGCTGATGGAACTGAGAGCTTGAATAGATGTTTGATGAAATGAGAGAAATAGAAGAACTAGTGTATCAATTGACACTGACATTGTTTTCAATTTATCAAAAATTTCATCATCGTTTTTGCCCTAGAGACACATCTGACACAGACAGCAAGTACCACTGGTCCTTTCCTTTACTAGTGAGAGAGGAGAAAAACAGATTTTCATCACTATACATACAGGGCTCTAAACCAAAACTTTAGATTTCAAGAACAAGAGAACATGAAAGATCTCACAGGCGCATGAAGAAGTGATCTCTTAGGAAATGAAGGCTTTATAAGTTCAGACTTGTTGGTCATCTCCTGAAGCAGACACGGGCAAAAGCTGCCTCTCTTTCAGATTCCTCATCGGTGCGTGGGCCATGATTCTCTGTAGCTAAGCTTCCTGGTGATGTTCCAGGATTCCTTTAGAGTATATTGCTGTGATGCTTTTTGAATATTTCAAAGGGTGGAAAAGTGGGTCTGGCACCATATCAAGAAGAAGGTGGTGACAGATCCTTGGTGTCCGATGACTCTGGAAATGATTGCAGAGGGCTGCCAGATAGCTTATGTCTCTGCAGCCCCCTGAGCCTATGTGCTCTAGTTAGCACATCGTAGTACTGCTAAGGACACCAAAGAATTAGATATAGACTCCATTTTATAACATTGTGGATTGTGCCTAGATGTTAAATTATGCATCTTGATCACAGACTTGATAGGGGGTAAAGCCAAGACTGGCAATTTGCACTGGTATCCTGCTCAAAACTGCATATAGAACACTGAACTTGTCTATTTCAGGAGAGGGCAGGGAAATACACCAAAGCCTATGCATCTGCAGCATTTTTGAAAAGATAATAGAATCCTGGCTTCTATCTCATATCCTCTGGGTATAGAGTTTGTGATTTTGCATTTTAAATAATTTAACCCAGTGAATTTTCTTTTGCATATAAGTCTAAGTTTCTGAAGTTTCTTGCTTCTCAAAGTATGAGCTATGGATCAGACCCATATCACCTGGGAATTTGTTAAAAATGCAGAATCCCGTGACAAATTACAGGCCTCTTAAAACAGGACCTACAGCATGGGAATATTCTTAGAAAGTGATGAACACATCAAGTAAAGATGCGGTATAACACTTAGCATTAAGGGCAAACCACTTCTCAAATGGAAAGAGAAATAGCTGGAACTTCATACACATGACTTCTGTTTTTTGTTGAGCTTAATCTGTTGGTTCCCCATTTTTTCCTGTCATATAAGAAGGTCAGGGACCATGTTATAGGATCCACTTGGTCTTGACTGCATAGCTGATGAGTGTATGGAAAATGCTGTGCCGCTATCCAGACTGCTCAGACTGCTGCAGGAGTGAAACCCATTAGATAGGCTATCTTGTCATCTCTGCTTTCAGGCTGTTACACAAAGCTGAACCCTGAGATAACACTGATCAGCATTAAGAACTGAAACTTGAGAAAGGGGAATTGGAACAAGTGGAAAATTTTGGAAAGAGGACTCCAGGGAGAAGCAGAAATTAATATCAACATTGGTGCCTGCAACTCTGATTTCACAGATATTACTGTAACATCATTACTGAGGATAAAAAAGGCTACCTACTGAGGTGAAAATCCTGTGGAAAGACTTCTGGTAGAAAATTGGTACCTACCTCGCAAGATCATCAACTTCATCATCCGTGTTAGGAATCTAAAGTGTGAGGAAACTGAAATGTTTCTCATGCCAGGGAATTCTAATGTTTAATGTAATTTAGTCATTATAATTTCATGAAAAGAAAACAACAAATTTATTGAACCATTTCTAATTTATAGTTGATAAATGACAGGTCATCTGCTAAGAGTAGCATAAAATTTTCACTAGATACATATGGCAGGATTGATTCATGGTTGATGCAGTGGGAACATGTGTTTTAAAAATGTGTTAATAATTCTTAACAGAGTAATTTTGACATTAGTTCAAATATTTCAATAGAATAGAGAAATACATATAGAAAGTAATCTGGTAAAAATATAAAATAAGAAAAGATTCTAAAAAGTATTTCAGTAAACCAAAACATTGATTAAATATTCATCTTTACATATGTGTTTACCTATAATTAGAGCATCACAAATTATAGAACAAAACAAACCACATTTTCCAAAAAGTTTATGTGCTTTATATGTAATTTCAAAAGAGTTGATGCTTCTTAATCTTTTATATTTAATCTTGAAGGAGGAAAATACAAAATATGAAAGAAGAGGATGTGTCAAATCTACTTTGAGGTAAAAAGAATTCACACCACAGCAATCAGAATCCATGAAGACATTAGCACACTTTTGAAAAGTGAATGTAGACAGTATTAAACTTTTAAAAGCTTGTTCTGAAGGGATATGGAATTGGTTAATATCACTTTAGTAAGGAGGGAAGAAATAGACAGTGTTACATTATTTATTCCAGGATCTTTGAAGGCAGTCTTTCTCTTTTTTTTTTTTTTTTTCTCAGCTGGTTTGTCTTAGTGTTGATGAGCCTTAAGCTTATGTATCAAAGAGAGAATAATAAATCTTTAAATGTCAACCCAAAGGAGGTCTTTATTTTATTTTTACTTGCAGTTGTGAAACACTGACAATAGCTTAAGATATATAAACCTGAAAATGTGTGAAGAGGAAACTGGAGGAAGCATAAAATTGTAGTATATTAAAAATTTTTAATTGTATACACAGCATGTAAGAGTAAAGCGGAAAATTCCTCTGAGGAACTGAAAGCATAGAATTAAAAACATGTTAAAAATTTAGAAGCATAACACATTGTATTTGTTTTTGAAATCAGAAATATGAGCATTTTGTTCATAACCTTATTATAATTATAAGGATGAGCCCAGTGATGTTTTCAAAACAAAATGCTAGTCCTGCAACTGATACAAAATTATAATGAAGGGTCACTATGGGCACCAATAACGAACTCAATTATTATACTACAGCTACTTTTAAATAAGTCCAACATTTAAAATATTAATAAATGTTTTAAATTTGGGGCAGAGTAAAATCATTTTATACAACATCAAGAGCAGGTTGTAAGAGTGTAACGATGTGTCAACTGAAAAGAAGTTTGAGTTAGAAAAATCCTTGAAACTGATTTACATATTCAAAAGAAAAAAATTATGATTCAAGAAAACAACATACACCTGGGCATAAAGGAGTCCTCCATGAAACCTGTGTGAAGCTAAACCTGGCTGGTTCTGAGCACATAATTAATGAGAAAGCTGGATACACACACAGAAGCAGGTTATCTTAGAAAATTAAAATGTGTTTCTTCTCCTGGTGCTGAGGTTTTGTTATTACTGCTTCCACTGTTACTGTGCTTATTCTTGGCAGATTTCTAAATTCCTTCCTAAATTTAATTGCTTTTTTTATTATCTTGATGCACAGATCACCTATGATTTTGTTTTGTTTTGTTTTTTGTCTTTTTGAGACAGGGTCTCACTATGGAGTTGAGGCTGGCCTTGAGCTCACTTTTGTAGCCCAGGCTGGTCTCGAACTCGCACCAATCCTCCTGCCTCAGCCTCCCAAGTGCTGGGATTACAGGCATGAGCCACAACGCCCGGCTCACCTATGATTTTAAAGGCCCAAATACAAGTGTTGACAGTATGTGAACGCAGGTGGAACTTTGCCAAGGAGCAGTATAAGTGATCACTGATCCCAAGATCAAAACAGACCTACAGATCCTCATACTATCTGTCACCTCTGTGGCAGGACTGAGGACATCTTACACAAGATTTAATTCCACTATTAAGTATTCATGCTTCAAGACTGCTGTAGGTCTTAAGGTTACCCTCATAGAGGTAAAAGCATAAGAGAATGGTGATTCCCCATATCAGTGATGGTGAACGTTTTAGAACTTTCAATGATGACAGACAGCCTGCTGTGGCACCTGTGCTACGGCTTGCTACCACTGCCCTAGATCCTTGTGGACACAATCTTAAAAGAGAGGTTAACTAATCATTTGTTATCTTGCAAGTGGAGAGTTAGGGAACCAGATATATTTCATAATTTCCCCTCACATGGTTACTTCACAGGTTAGTTAGATGAATGCATTTATTTACCTATTTATTTATTTATTTATTTATTTATTTATTTATTTATTTGTACCAGAGATTAAACTTGGGACCTTGCCCTTGTGAGGGAGGCATTTATACCTTTGAGTTATCTCCCTTCAGTTAACTGAAGGTTTCAAAAGAGCTACATCCTTTTCTTCCCATTTTATTCTTCTACATTCATTTCATTTGTCTCTGTTGTCTTCTTTTTAAGGATTTACTGGAAATCTTTTCTTCCCACCTACAAATAATAATCCATTGTCTAGTTATACCATAGTTTATTTGTTAATCTACTGATAAACATCTCTCTTTTTATGGCTGGCTTAGTCTGCCCTGGAGGTGGGCCTGGCACAACATGTCGTGGTGGGGATTGAACCATGGTCCCTGTGGTTGCCAAGCCTTCCTAAGCATGCACTTTAGACCGCTGAACCATCTCACTGACCTCAACTGAATAGTTTTCATACTTGAAAATATTGTAAATTTTTCTTAAAATTCTTTTCTTGCTGGAAGTATTTGTTCAAACAATGCCACTATTTTGAATCAGGACTATGTAGAGACCAAATTTATAAAAACTACTGATGTAGAAGTTGCCACATATGGTGCTAGGCATGTGGTTATGTAAGTCACCTTAGATTTGAAAAAGCAAACATATATACCAAAACTGTGAAGATGTGGATCTGATTTTAGGGATATAAGAATGCTGATAGAAAAGTCTACTATGCTTAGATTAATGGTTTTCAAAGTAATTTATTTGTCAAAATTATCCACCTTGTCTCAAATGAGAATTTCTATCTTTATAAAGTCTTGGCGGGTATGGTGGTGCACATCTTAAGAGGCTGAAGCAGGAGGATCGGCGCAAGTTCAAGACTAACCTGGGCTACAAAAATGAGTTCAAGGCCAGCCTGAACTGCATAGTAAGACCCTGTCTCAAAAAAGACTAAACAAACAAATAAATAAATAAATATAAAGTCTCAATAATTACCATGAAAAGTGAATGTTTTGAATGGATTTAAGACACAAAAGTACCATAGGTAAGATACTTATGAAAGAAGACTTTTGCAATCGTATATGAATTTCCAAGTTTGTTAAAAAAGATAGCTCGTCTTTGTTACTTATCTCTCATTGCTGAGACAAAGTGTCTGACACTTATAATTAACAAAGGACAAGTTTATTTCATAATTTGTCAAGATTTCTGGCCATACTCAGCTAACCCCAAAGGAAAGAGCAAATGGCAGAGGACAACATTCATCGTGGCAGAAAACAGCAAGAGCACAGAAATGGAGGAGCAGCAGAGATCAAGCCTCTCTTCTTCTCTTATATTGTATGTAAACTACCCACCCTAGGGCAAGTCTAGTATTCATACCCATATTCCCAGCGCTGGACTAAGAATCAATCATAAACTCTAGAATCCAGGTCCATGACTGCATGAGACTTTGGGGACATCGAGACACAAACCATATTAAATGTGAAAATGCTATTGGAGTCTTAATAGGGATTACATTAAATCTGTAGTTTTCTTTGAATAGCGTGGATGTGTTCACAATATTAATTAATTCAATCCATGAACATAGAGTATCTCTCTACTTATTTGGGTCTTCTGTAATACATAAAATCATATTTTTATACTTTTCAGTATAAAGATCTTGTCCTTAATTAAGTGGATTTCTTATTTGTCATCTTAGCTATTGTAAATGGAATTTTCTTGATTTACTTTTAGATATTTCAACTTTCCATGGGTAGAAATGCTGAAGTTTGTATGTTGATTTTAGGTCTTGCAGATTTGTTGAATATATTTATTAGTTCTAATGAATCTTTGTGTAGTATTCAGGGCTTTCTAGACACAAGATCATGTCTGCAAACGGAAAAATCAAGCTTCTTCCTTTCTAAATGATGTGCACTTATTTCTTTCTCTTATCTTACAGTTTGTTAGAATTTCTAATATTACACTAAATAGAAGAAGTGAGAGTGTGCATCCTCATCTTATTTTGAACTTAGCAAAGTTGGATTTCACCATTGAGTATGATGTTAGTGGTAAGTTTGTTATATATAAACTTCATTGTGCTGTGTGGGGGTGTATTTTCATATATCTATTTTTTTTTAGAATTCAGTTATAAGAGGATGCTGGCTTTGCCAAAAATTATTTTTGGTGGATAGATGAGTTCATGGCCCCTTCCTCACATATCTGAGACCCCTACCTAGACACTCAAAGGGTTTGTTTCTGTAGGAATTGTGATTATAAGACAGGAAATTTACATATAGTATAAAATTTAGAATTCTGGGGAAAACACTATGTTAGAAATAAGAGCAAATGAGTTAGATTATAGGTTAGTAATTTTCTACTTCACAATTAGAGGTCATCCAGTTATCTCAGAATAGACTGCCATATGCCAAACTAAAGAATTGTGTGGAATACCCATCACAGATGGGAGTTTCTGGTTGGGAAAGGGAGGAGGTGATTCAGTGACTAAATACATGGTATACTACAGCATTATTCACAATCAGATGCCATAAATATATACAAGTAAGGGAACAATGCCATGTCTTCGTGCAAGGACTAGAAAGATTACTACAGTGTATCATTTGCCAAAGGATAGTACTAGTAATTTATTCTCAAAACATTTATGTGAATTATATATGAAGATAATTTGCAAAAACTAGTAAGGATTGGATGCTGCTTCTCCATTAAATCTGAAAAAAATTCCATGTACTGATGAACTTCACTGGTCTGAGGCAGAAAGGGATTAGTTAAAGTTGTCGATCATCTAGGAATAGGATTGAACTCAACATGGAAGTTCTGGGACTAATATTGAAAGTTTTTCAGTTTGCTAGGATTTCAAAGTTTTTGATTTATAAAACACAGATTTTAATCTTTGAACTCTGTTGTATTTTTAGCAAGAATTAAATGAGTTAATTGAAATATATTAGTGTAACTGTAATGTGTTGTAAAAAAAACTGTTAATAATTGAAAGCAATATTGTAAATACCTGGTTATAAATCCTAACCAAAACTTAGGATTTTGAGAACTTTCAAAACTACTATTTATTGGATTCTACTCCAGAAATTTTAATCCATTTGCTCTGAGTGTTGGCATGAGAATATTTTAGAACCTACCTAGTGAGTCTATTGTGTAACTCATACTGACACCAACTTTTGCTGTAGAGTTGGTTATTTAACCATAATGGAATTTTAAAATCTTTTACATTTTAGTTCTCATCCTTAACAAAATTAGGGGTTCTCTATTCCTTTGAAGTAATTTCAGCCACTAAGCAGAATTTGCTAGAATATTATCAGCCTGTTCTGATACTCTCTATAGGATTCAGCTCCTTTTTCCACAATTGAATGTCTACCTTGGAATGATCAGAGGTTATAAGAAAATGAAATGAGCAAGCTAGTCAAGCATGAAGCATGATGAGCTGATATGGGTTATTTTAAGCCTCAGAATCATAAGTAGAAATAGAATCTGTGGACATTGATTTTTTGTAATCCACTGGCTTTTAGAATATCCTGGTTACTCATTTCTATGTAGCAATCCCTTTATCCACCTTGTCTATTCTCAAAAACACAGCCAGATTATTCCCCTACCTCTTTGGGTACATGAAGATAAAACTTTGTTGTCATGAGCAGCTATGTATTTACTACAGGTTAACTTATTCCCTTTTATTTTTCTTCTGCCAGAATTTATTTAATATGAATTATTCTTATGTGCTGCAATATTAGGTATTTATTTATAGCCAGCACACACTCATATAAAATTTGAAATTTGATTTTTACTTTTTAGCATGTGACAACTGACATCAAATTCCCAATAGCTTTTGCCAAACATCTATTAAATTTATGAACACATTTCTATTTATACTTTCTTTTTATAGAATATATTTCTCCTTTTTAGAAGAAATTTTAAAATGATTTAAACTATGCTTGTCTAACAGGTGATAAAACAAGCTTGAAAACTTTCTATTGCACTCAAAACAGTCATTTTGATTTGTGCTACGAGTCCTAGACCTGAAATTGTTCATCTGTTTTAAAAAAGTAAGAACATGATGATTCTTTTAAAGAATAGATAGAAATAAAAATCATTAAGTATTGGTGATGGTATTTAGTGTTTACAAAGGCTACAGAAAGATAATTTATTCTATGTATCAGGGCATTGATTGTAGATTAGAGAAACATAAAGTATCAACTAACAAATATCATACACTTAGAACTATTTCTACTTTTAAAATGGGTCACCAGGCATGTCCTTGAAAATGACCTCTCATACATGCACTGGGCCTTGTAAACTGAAATTAGTGAGTCTTTTGTGGGGACTTATGACTAGAGTAAAACATCCTTGAATTAATGAAAACACATTTGCTCATTCATCAAACTATAAAAACTTTGAAAAATATAAAAATGTCTTAAGTACCTAGAAATTATAAATTAGATTATATCCACTAGATGAAGTTTTTGAATAACTATTTAAATAAACTTATAAGTTATATATTTAAAATTTGTTAGATAGTAAATTTAAATTATATTATTATAATAAAATTACAAAATATGGAAGTGATGTTTATTGATATATATTGTATTAGAAAAAAGAGATATTTTGAGTTAATATTCCTGGAATTATGAAAAACATGTACACAGATGAAAAAAGACAAATCATACATCAATATTATATTGTATTTTTAGGAGTGAGATTATTGATAACTTTTCATGTATTTAATGTTCAACATTTAAAACCTTTACATTAAAATAAGCTTTATTTCTTTGTAAATGACAAATGGACTGTGACTATTTTTAAATGATCCACCATAAAATTGAGATCTTCACTAGTCCTGTCATCTAATCAGATGCGTTCTAGGAATTCAATAATCACCTTTTATTTTTGTAGTATGTTGCATGCAAGATGTGACTGTACATAGACCTATTTACAGATACAAGTGAGAAAAAATTTTATTAGAATTTGTGTGGGTAAAAGGGGAGGTAGTTATTCAGTATCTCATTTGAAAAACAAGACAAAAATAATCAGGAAAAAATGTTGCCGATGAAAACATAGCAGCTATTTTTATTTTCCATGATTCAGGAATGCCTCACATTCTAGCTCTCTGAGTACTCAAGAGTTAATAAAACTCTGAAATACTAGAGCTATAAAGTAAGTAAACACTAGCAAACGGTTTTATGGGAATCTTTCTGGAATGTATTACACATGTCCTTGTTTTTCTAAGTGGTTTCCATGGGATTTAATCTGATATTTTCCATTTGACTTATATTTATGGCTCTATACTGGGGAGTTGGTACCATTCTTCAGGCTTTGTAATTCTGTTTCTTCACTTGCTGTCAAATGTCACTTCTTTAATGAATAACACAAAATTGTACCAACAGAAGTAATTTCTACTTTAGTTTGAATTTCATTTGTCCAATTTTCTCCAGTCAATTAAACTGTACATTTAGCTTCTTGAACTTTATATTGCATTGTAATATATAATAATGTAATTCATTTGACTACCCTAGGAACAAAGGGCTTGATGTATTTGGACTATTCCTTTGGCAGTTTTGAAGCCAGGTTTTTAGTGTATCAGGTTAAAGAGGTACTGTAATATTAGAACCAGTAGAAAATGGATATATCAGGGGAAGAGTATTGCTAGTCAAACTATATTTGTTACTATTGGATATTGTTACACTTTAGATTATAAGAAGTCATGACAGAATAATGAGTAAAACACAACAACAAAAAAAAGAATTCAGGGCTTGGGAGAGAGCTCAGAGGTCTAAGCATCTGCCTTTCAAGTGCATTTACCTGGGTTTGATCCCTGGTTTTGTAGGCCATGCTGATCCTGGGACCCCTGGTGTGGCAAGCCAGCCACCAAAACTGGGAGTGGTGGTGCACACCTGTAATCGCAGCACTGGGGAGGCTGAGACAGGCACATCACTGTGAGTCTGTGTAGTGAGACCCTGTGCCAAATAAATAAATAAATACTTATATAAAATAATTCAAAGAGGACAACAAGAACTGAAAGATTTCCAAATATGCAGAAACTTTGCCAGTAGCAAAAGAATGGGCACTTTTAAAATATCCAGCACAATCTGTACTGAAAGATAACATAAATTTCAAATGATGCGAGGAAGACATTAACATTCCTTATAATCTAAGTTGTCTTTGATTACAGCTGATTTTTCTTTTCTTTTTTCTTTGCTTTTTGAACAAAATCTTATGTTCTTCCTCAAGCTGGCTTTAGAATCCTGAACTCAAGTTAGTCTCCTGTGTGGCTGGGACTCTTGGAACCTGCTACCACATCTTACTGTGCTGATCCTATTAATCAAGGTACTCTGGAGTCTGTAATAGAAGAATGTCAGAAAACATATCTAAATTCATAATGTATAACAATGCTTCCCAGCTGTCACAATTATGACACTTAGTAGGGCAACAAAGAGCTCAGAGGCCCATGACTACTCTTCTGGTTAGTTCTCGGAGTTCAGACATCTGTGCTCTATATTCCGGATCACCTGTTTATAGATCATACAAATCTTTTTCTTTCTCTGGACATTCAAAAAGAAACTAAGCTGTAAAGAGAAAGGTTGGAATAAAATATTGCGATGCCCTCTTTAAGAGCTTAGGAACAACTTTCCTTCTTTCACAACTTGGTCCTGAGCTGGAGGTTGACCAAAGCCTCCTTTATGAAAGTGCTGCTCCCTTTTCTAAACTCGCATGATGTGCTTCTCTTTTGGGTTTCTAAATCTTGTCCTAATTGCTTCTCCTTAGCTTTGTCAGCACCTTACTTTCTGCCAACCTGCACATATTAATTAGAGGCTTTTAGGGACTGGTTTTCTTACCCTTTGAAGTCTATTTCCAGTCATTTCACCCATTCCTGTTTTTTAACTTAAGAAACTTGAAATACAACAAAATAAGGAAAAGTATGCACAGCATATTCTATAGATTAAGGAATTAAATTTCATATGCAATGCAGTACAACTCTGCTAATAAATTGGATCAATCTAAATTTAATGGAAATGAAACAATTAAGATCTCAGTGTTTTGGATATGATTCAGGTATGGAGAAGTAGTGCTCCCTCTTTTGACACTCTAACAATAATGTGTTTTAATTAAAATAAATATCCAAATGTAAAGAAAGACATATCAGAACTTCATGCTAAGAAATGGTGTTATTCATCTACTACTACAAAATGAAAACATAGTCATTTAAAACAAAAGCTTATAGTTCCACAGTTTCTGGGGCAGGTATCTTGGAGTATTTAAACTGGATACCACACTTTGGATCTGTCCTGAATATGAAATGAAGGTATTGGCTAATGTTGCAGCTACCTCAGACCCAACTTGAGAGGATCTGTGTCATGTCCAAGCTTAGTCACACGATTCTTGGCAGGCTCCAGGAATTCTGCTTCAAGGTTCACTTCTGTACATATGATAATATGCAGTTGCTTTCCCCTAAAGCACGTGGCCCAGAAGAGAGTACAGACCACACCTAAGAAGGCAGCCACTTTACAATCAAATCTTAGACATGACATTCATCATGCCTGCAATATCCTGTTAGAAGTAAGTTTTTTGGTCCATCCTGTAGACAAGGGGAGCTTCAGAGGCTGCCTGCCATGGAAGTTTATATAAAAAAACCATAACTCTGAAAATAGCCAAAAGAAGATTCTGTATGAAAATGCATTGATAAAAAATGGCCCTTCATTTTTAACATATATATATATATATATATATATATATATATATACATATATATATATCCTTAAATTTTGCAAATGTTATTATTCTGCAACTAAAAAGGTAGATAAATAAAAGTAATATACATTGTGAATATAGTTATAAGATCTTGTTTTGTAGTACCTGAAAATTTCAAGTTTGTATAATATTAAACTTCTATACATTATAGAGGTTGATACACATATAAAGAAGTTGGCCTGGGTCCCACTGCACCCTGCAGGATTTGTCCTGTAAGAGGGTGAATGATAATTCTGACAGCAGCCGAGATAGAGCTGTTGTCCAGTGTGGTGAACCCAGAGGCTGCCCTCCTGCAGAGAGCTGCCAGCCAAGACAAATGGTGGAGAAGCTTCAGGGTTGTTTCAATAAGGAATTCTTGATCAGCAAGTAGTGTCTCACAATATTTTTAAGGTTAACTCAAAATATTAGAACACATTTAAAAAATAAGATAATTCTGTGAAAATAATATCAATATGAACAAAAAACATAATATTTTCTCCCTGAAGCATTACAGTTGGATTAAAAATTCTACTTACATTTAAAAATCAGTAGGTAAAAAGTCATAAAGCTCCTAAATAGTCCTCATTTCTGTTTGCCTTCCAGGAACTTAGAGAGTACAAATCGAGTGGGCTCTGAGCCTCTGCAGGTGCTGGGGAGGATAAGCATCTCTTTCTCAAGCATGCATTTTTGGAACATAGAGTATAATGAGTAAATCCTTCCTTCCATCACAGTAGTATAAAATTCTACCATAAAAGTAGCACTAAACTAATGTTGAATTTCTAAGATATTTTCTGACTTGCTCCATGTCACTACTTCCACTTACCAAAAGGTTTGAATTTTTAATTCTGTGTCTGGTGCAGGCTTAAAATTTGGAGAAACAAAACTATTTTTAGGGTAAAGAAATAGAAGCTTATCTTTGGCTATACTTTCATTTCCCAAGAAGGATTTCTTTTTCTATAATTTATACAGATTTTCAGAGTGCAATTCAATTAATTTTGACAGATGTAACCTACATATGTATTAGTATATGTTTTTCTAATGGGCAAAGACACTAGACACTTTTTAAAAATAGTGGCTTATTTAAGGTCATTGACTCTCTTATTTATTAAATCCTTGGTGTGTTTATTTACATTCTCTGAGTTCATTAAATGTCTTACACGTTTGCTTGTTTCTTTAATCTTTTCATACACATTAAATATTTTTTTCACTTCATTCACTATCCATGAGATCAATTTTGGGGGGAGTTAAGAGTTTTAGAGGTATCTTTGGGCCTTGTTTTATCATTTTTCTTATGTTTTTGTGGTGAGGATCAGTACAAAAATCTATCATTACAGTTAAGGTCTCTTACATTAGTATTTGTCTCCCCATGATGTAACTTAAGCTTTGACTATTTTTTAATGTTCGTGTATCTCTTCCCCCTGCTAATTTTATTAGTATCAATCATAGCTACTGTGTTGTAATAAAACAAAAATGACCAGTCATGTTAGCATCTATAGACCCAAAAATCTATTAATCATTTAACACTTATTTTAAAGTCTCATGCTTTTGTCAATAACCAATGAAGATAGTGAGTAGTACTGATTAAAAGTAGGCTAAGATATATAAGATAAAGGAAAGATAAAATAAGAAGAAAATATTTAAGAAAGAATAAAAAAATAAAATGACAAGATCAAATGAAAGCCAAAAAGATGGAACTTTGATGATTTTTTAAAAGCAGAGACGCAGAGATGGAAAAGAGGGTTTTGAAAAGTTATTTTTAGAGTTAGAAAAAAGGAAAAAGACAAGGAGAAATTGCCTGAGTTAGGGTTCACTAATGAAACAAATTCAATATAAAATATATATAACATATAAAGAATTTATGAGGTAGGCTTACAATGGCTATCTGTAGAGTAGGGGTGGGAGAACACTAAAGAACCCTCTGCACATTGAAGAGATGGGGGACCCAGTTAATCCTCCAAGAGCTGGAGCACATGGCAGAGTCTGGTGAGTCTGTACTAGGAAGCCGAAGGATCTGTGTCTGAAGGCTCAGAGTCCGCACTGGAAGTCTGGAGATCAATGCCCAAAAGCAACAGCAAATATTGAAGAACAAAAAGCAAAATGTGAGACTTCCTTCTTTCCCTTTTTATTCCAGCTAGGCCTATCGGTTGGCGCTGTCCACATCCAGATGGATCTTCTCTCTTCCTTTCTCCCATCCCAGCTGTTCTTGCCTTTTGAACATTCTTTCCCTTTTACAATATCTATTGTACATTTTGGATCTTAATTGCTCTTTCAATTTGAAGGAAAGGAAAAGAAATCCTTATCAATCAATCAATCAATCTATCTATCTATCTATCTATCTATCTATCTATCTATCTACCTATATATCATCTATTAACTGATATATACAAGATAGCAAAGATAATTATGTTACTAATTTCTATTAGTTCGTCAAAACTAACAATTTGTTCTTTTGTTTGATTAATTTTGTATGTCTATACCTTATAATCCCAACAACTACTTTGAACATAACAATATGCAATATAATGATCTTTCTTAATTCCACATTATCTCGTTTTGAATTCAGTGTCATCATTTTCCTTCCTTTAAAATAAGAAAGTCAATCCAGGTACTGCCTTAACTCTGCTAAATTAATCTGGTAGGCATTTCTTATTCAAGACAACACCACTATTGACTGTCATGAGAGTAAAACTGGAGACTGATAGAAGCACTCAGAGAGCAAGAACCAATTAATATGCTAGGAGAAATCTTGTGTTTGAATCTTGCAGGCACAGATTCTGATAAGGATTAATGACATACCTATAAATTTACTGCATATTTCACACATATATTCCAAAAGAAAAAGAAAAAGATAACAAAGAGAAGAGAAATTTAGAAATCTAAGCATATAAAAAAATTATAGCTGGTCAATCTTATGGCATTTTTCCTTGTCTCTTACTCTCTTTTAATACCCTTTTTTGTTTTCTTATACTTGAGAGAGAGTATAGCAGTAGCTAAAATTACATTAGAAGCAGCACACATCTAAAAGACCAGAATGAAAAGCATTCCAAGCATAGTTTTAGTGTTATCATAGCTATCCTCAGTGTGAAAAATCTGTTGGAGGTTCTTAGGACCATTATCTAATTCAGTGGCTCTCAGCCTTTCTAATGCCATGATCCCACAATACAGTTCCTCATGTTGCGGTGACACCAAACCAAAAAATAACTTTCATGTCCACTTCTAAACTGTAATTTTGCTACAGTTATGATTCAGAATGGCTTTAGGCGATCCCTGTATTTTGGTCGCTTGACTCCCATCCGGGTCACCACCCACAGGTTGAGAACCGCTGGTCTAGACAGATGCTCCCTAAGTGCATGGTTACTAAGTGCATGATTTTGTTCTTGTCATGTTTCCTCTTTTCTGCTTGCAGTCTCTTCATCGTTTAACCCTTAAGTTCTTGATTTCCATTCAGTTGTGTTATAGTTGTGTTATGCCTTTCCATTTTTATTTCTTCTTTTGAGTTCTTCCAACAGCTTCTGACATTGCCACTTCTGCCAATAACACACTATGATTATGGGATATTGAACTATGCATACAACTACTTTCTCTTAGCTCAATGAGAAGAAATTTTTGTATCAATATTTATTAGAAAAATTATCATGTCTGCATCCTGTGTTCTAAATAACTACTACGAGAACAATAATATGCATTGTGTTAATTATTGGGAATATATTACTAACGTGTTTTGAAACTGTCACATTGTTATTTCTTATTAAAAGTAATAAAAAAGTTAAAAACAAAGAAAAGACAAAAATAAAACAATATAATTTTAAATATGCCTATAGAATTTATGTCATGCAAAAGAAGGGAGAAAATAGTAGGGATTTGAGAGGGTGTAAGAAGAAAAGCAAGAAAAGGCAGGAAATAGTTTAAATGGAGTGTAGAAGAAGGTACAGTGGGCAGTTGTATCTAGTGTATGACCAAAACAGAAAGCCATTTTACTAAGTCTATGAAACAACCCTTTTCAGGAAGAACCTAATATGACCAGGTGAAGAGCTATAGAGATTAAAGTGTTAATTCTTAGTTTTTCTAGCACACCACTGATCCTTTAGCTCTTAGTAAAGCAATACCAGAATAAAGAAAGCAAAAGAGAAGGGAAAAAGAATAAAAATACTTCATATTAATTACATTTGTGTAACACAAAAGAAGGGGTAGGAAGAGGAATTTAAGATCATGGGAGAAGAGGGAAGTAAGTAAAAAAAAAAAGGGGAGAAAGATCTTTAAATGGAATGTCATAGTTGGTATGGAAAGACTGTTACCAGTTCATGATGATACCCAATAACCAACTGAGCTACTCTTATTTCATGACCTATGGAATGGGGAAACCTTGTATAGTCTGATAAAATCAAGTGCTCAGATTCTTACATTCTTATTAGCCTACCACAGCCCCTCACTAAGCTCTGTCAGAAAGTAATGTCAGATGAAAGGAAACACACACACACACACACACACACACACACACACACACACACATTAAACATTCTTTGTTTTATTGTATATTGTAACTAGAATTCAATCAGTGTACTCTTTGCTCTCACTTGAGAAAAACAAGAGACCGTGCTTTGTAGCACTTCAGGGGACCAGACTTCAGTTCCCTATCTTTATGAGTTGGAGGTTGCATGTATCCACTAGTGTACTGAGTTGGTTCCCCTCCAAGGATTTATTTATTTATCTACTAGGGAGTTAAGGGGCTGGAGCATCTGGAAGGATAGCAGGCAAAGCTCTACTAGGTTTAAGTTTTACTTCAATAAGCAAGGCTGTTTAGAGGTTTTTGCCTCTGTCTTATGACTGGACATCTCCTTGTGGGGTGGGGCCTGGGGAAAGCACAGCTTTCCACTGAATTCTTGAGGTGCTTCCTTCTCTCTGTCCATTTTCCTCTACAATAGTCCTTCAGTTATTTAGATCTGCTTGTTCCATAACATTCCAGGGAATTGTAACAGGGGGAACCTTCTGACCATAGCATACTTCCATGGATTTCTGCTTATAGCCATATTTTCTGTCTATGGCACCCAAAAAGCATCTTTTCAGGCTGTGAATTCAATGGCATTTGCATGAAAGTCTTTCTGTATAGAATTCAGTAGTGTTTGAAGGATGATAGGATGTTCACATAGGCATATAGATCCGACCTACTTTTTGGGTGATGGGAGTGATCTTAAATCTAGATAGGCACCAAGCTGAGTGACATTTGGAAAGCATTAATAGAAGGGCGTTCACAAAGCCACAGGTTCAATAGCATTTGAGGAGATATTGGGAGACTGCATATTCTGACAGTGTTTCCCGGTGTTTTTTCCACCTATGGATCACACAAGAGATGACCACGGTAAGGCCCTGTGATTCCTTGTTCCACAGCTCTCTCTTTACCTTCTCTGTTCCTCTCTGTTCCTAGGTTCACTTGTCCAAACTCAGCTACTGCTCAATAAGCATTACTGTGATTTATGCTCCTACTTGTTGGGCTCTGTCTCCAATGGGAGTAGAGTTGGGGCAGTTGGGCACAGGGCAGTAGCTACTAGATGACTGCAATCCAGCAGCTTCTGTGGCACTGGAGTATTTTTACAGGGTTTAGTTTTGTTATGAGATGATGCAACCCATGAACCTGTGCTCTAAACTATGGTGGGATTGAGAAATTAATTTCTTCCTTTTTCTAAACTTTGCTGTTGCTGAAGTCCTTCTGATGGGCTTCTTTTTTAGGTTGCCTTCTGTGTTCACTCATCTTCAATTCCCACGTACCTGTGGACCTCAGTCTTCTAAGAGTCTCATGAGCATTGCTTAATCCAGGCCATCAGAATTCTTCTCAGTGTAAAATTTTGAATTAATGTTCTGCTGATATAAATTTTACTTCTGCTATATAGCTATTTAAAAGAAAGACAATTGAATTTCATTGCTGGATCTGAGTCAGGATAGAGAGAAGTTTTATAAGAAATCATCAAACAGCTTTCCAAAGAATTTAATCTTATGCCATTATACATGTTATCTCATTTGCATATTCCTTATAAATAATCATGAGCACCTTTGCTTGTGTTATGAAGTATTCAAAAGTTTTGTTTGGAATACTTTATATTGCATAGATGCAAGTCTTCAGTTAAAGATAGATAGTGAAAACATTTCTTCATAGAATGTAGCTTGTCTTTTCTGGTAAGAAGTTTTAAAGTTTGCTTTTTAATCTTTTGAATTTATTGAAACTTGTGTCACAGTTCATCTTTGTAATAGATTTAATACAGAAGACATGGAATAAGAGATCTAACAAGTGTGATTACATATGGATTTTTTTTAAACTTTGCTTCCATCTGGTTCTGTGGTCAGCCATATGCTTAAACTAGTCTGTTACCACAACTGATATGTTCCATCTCTTGCTTAAGGCTAGTTTAAATAGAGTTGTAAAGTAAGATAATTGTGTTTTAAGACTAATCTAGAAAACATTTAATGATAGTTTATGTCAAGAGGGAATGACAGTGACAATGAGGTGGAGTAAAAGTGCTATTTAAAGCTTCCATAATTTATTGATAGGGTTCTTTAATTTTTAATTTTATTTTCAAGAACTTGGTCTGTCAGCACTGTGAGAATAATTTAAGAAAATTTTGACAAATTTATTTGTTCCAAGAAGTCAATTCAGAGCTGTTAACCCATTCCACACTCAAGAGGGATTTTGCAATACTTTCCAGGTAACATAATTGACAGGTAACAGTTTTAGGATTGAAATTTATGTGTGTTTTGCTCAAAACAATGTATTTGTTACCATTTAAATTTATGAGTAGGTGTTCTATAAATTATAAACAATAAAAATATCTTCTGGCATTAATTCATAAAGTCTTAATATAGCACTAAGCTCAATGACTACTTTGTAAGGTTCAAACTACTATATTATGTTCACATTTACTTAGGCAAACTTAAATGAAGCGATTAACAAGACTGAACAGCATTCGTTCTTGTTTGAACTCCAGAATGAAGACTTCAAAAGGCACTTTAATGTAAATTTATATTTTTGACATCTACTGTACTACATATGACTTTTCATTCCCTGATCTAAAGATCCTTAGCCTATTCATCTGAACTCAAAAGCTTAACTAGCTAAAAACATACATTGATTTTTATGGTCTGCATTTCTGAAGCAAAGTATTATAAATGAGGCAGAATAGAAAGATAATAGGAATTAGTACACTAGCAAATAAAAATTCAGGGGATTTTAGAGAAAAAAGACAAAATGTAAAAGTTGGTTGGCTGAAGGGCTGGGGAGGCAGCTCAGTGGAATAGGTGCTTACCTGGCAAGAACAAAGTCCAGTTTGATCCCTGGGACCACCAGGGGGAAAAAAAAGTTGGATGGCTGAAAGAAATGCTTTGTGAGCCAAATGTAGTGCATTTGCTTTTGTTCTCTACCCTGGCTACACAATAAGCTAGCTAATGGATCTCTTAAAAATTACTCATATCTGAATCTTACTCTGGGTTGATGAAATCTCAACTTCTGAGCTGATACAACATGTTTCTATTTAAAGTTCTATGTGTAAATTCAACATGTATCTATGATTAAAGTAACAGGAAGAAATAGAAAATTCTGCACTTTTCTATGTAACTGTAGATATTTTTATGTGTTTCAATTATTAACCTCTTAATTCATGAATTTGAATTTACTAAGTTCTGTATTTTCACTTGTTCATTTCAGTGCATCAATTATTCACCTACTCACCCTCTCGCTTGACCATTAAGTTGTTTCTTAGTTCATCCACTTATCTTACCACTTAGCCAATACAGATGTCACTCGTTTAACTACATATCTGTTTACTGACCATTTGGACTTACGACTTGCAGCTCATGTTTGTTTGTCTTTGACACAATTCTATACAACTTTTTTATAGAACTTCAGTGGTTCATTTTGTAGAATATACTTTGTTTAATAGTACTATAATTTTTGCTGATTGTACTGTGCATGACAGTACTGTAATTTGAAGTTTTGTTATACATTACAGTACTGTATGTAATAGTTATACAAATAAAAGTCATCAAGTTGGTGTTCACTTTTTCCATTGTTGTTCTGAACATTTGTGATATATATGAAACTATTCATTTAGAGCTTAATTCAATAACCTAGTTGCAAGAATGGAAACTGGTTGTTAAATAAAGAATATTTATGCACAAATACCAAAGGTCTGCATTTCTAGAGATACAAATGTAAAGCCAGAAGAGTAGGACATTGATTCAGAAGACTACTTGTCGCTAAAGAAGAGAAGCTTTGTGATACTATTACTCTATAACATAAGTAACTTGAGCTTAACATCACTGTCTTTCTGAATATCAAACGTCTTACACTTAACTGGGAATTGGTATTTTTCCATCAGTCATTGATATTCTAATAAATCTCTACAAAATGTGATAAAGCAGTAACACATTTTTACACAGATATTTAGAAATCTAAGTATATATAAAATTGTAGTCAGTTGAACCTATGCCATTTTTCCTAGTCTCTTACTCTCATTTAATGCCTTTTTGTTTTCTTGTAAACCAAACATTTACTTGACAGTATAGCAATATATCACGTCTATACCCTGTGCTCTGTATAACTACTATGAGGGGACAACAACATACATTTTATCAATTATTGGGAATGTACTATTATCATGTTTAAAAAAACACTAAAATAATAATAATCTAAAAAAAAAAAAAAGAAATTCACCAGACATGCCTAAGATGAATGAGACACCACCAGGAACCCAACCAAATGTTAACAGACATCTGAGGGAAGCATGTTATTTAAAAAAAAGAAAGCCCTGATAAATACCAATAATAATTTAAAAAAAGAAGGCCACTTGTCATTGGCAACATTTCATATACTATACACTAAACAATATTTCTTCTAGGGGCTGGGGAGATAGGTCCGAGGCACAAGTGCCTGCTGGGCAAGTGCAAGGTCGTGACTTCGAACCCTGGTCCCACAAAAAAAAAAAAAAAAAAAAAAAAAAATTTCTTCTTTGTCTTATTGAGCTATATTATGAGAAATATTAGTTTAAGGGCTAATTCTAAAGTTATGGCAAGCTTTGTCTTAATGTAATTTACATAACATTAAATTTTATTTGCATGTAAATTTTATTCACATAAAACAATCTCTGAATCTGGTACATTTAAAGATTTTTAAAAGTCTAATTTAAAATTTACCGAAATGAGATATTTACTGAAATAAATAAATAATATTAATTATCACTTCTCCTTCTACCAAATAAGGTATAGGGTTTTTTTTTTATTTTAAACAGAAAATAATATAAACAATGATAAAAAATTTCAAAACAAGATAGTAGGAGAATAACAGTAGTTAATATATTGCTTCTGTTATCTTCAAAGTAGTTGCTCAGACTGTAAGATATAAGCAAGAAAAATGGTCAGATAATATAAGCACAAAATTTTCTTTTCAATGAATTAACAGAAATTAGTAATATAGTTATCTTAGCTCTCTGGAATATATATATATATATATATATATATATATATATATATATACATACATATATATACATATATATATGTATGTATATATATATATATATATATTCCAGATATATATAATATATATATAATTATTTTTCCCTTCCTTTTTTCCTCTTTTTCTCCATCCCAATTCCTCTTTCCTTCTGAGTACTTTCTTCTAGTTTCCCAGTATGTATTGTACATTTTGGATCTTATTGATTCTTTCAGTTTCTTACACCATGGAGACAGTGCAACGTTTACACACATAAGACAGATCTATTTTACTTATGAGTAAGGTATCAAGGTGCACTCATTTACCTATAAAAAGTCTCAAGTTTATCTGTCTGTATAGTTGAGTGGTACTCCACTGTTGATGGGGGGTAGACTTATGCAACCACTGTGGAAATCAGTGTGGAGATTCCTCAAAAAACTAGGATTAGAGCTACCATTCCACTAGCTGTGACCTTTCTGAGTAGTTTCCCAGAAAAATTACCCATCTACCACAGCACATATATATACACTAAAGTTTGTAGCAGCACAATTTATAATAGCTAAATTTTAGAAACAATCCAAATGTCCACTAACCAAAGAATGGATAAAAAGATATGATCTTTATATATAGTGGAGTACTACTATAAAATTTAATTTTAAAAAGCGTGCTTCAATTTGGAAATATAATCCTGAATTTCTCAAAGTTCAGTTTAGAATTCAGTTGAGTTGAAAGATCCAGAAAAGCATGTAGAAATGACTTTGACTTAATTCTCAGTTACATGTTTATTGCCAGCTATTTTCTTATCCCAATATCCTCATATACATCTTTT
Source organism: Myocastor coypus (assembly GCA_004027025.1). Taxonomy (NCBI): domain Eukaryota; kingdom Metazoa; phylum Chordata; class Mammalia; order Rodentia; family Myocastoridae; genus Myocastor; species Myocastor coypus. Next base: position 26,975 of record PVJA010002879.1, on the reverse strand, counting down.
AAATTATAGTTTCTCCCATCCCTTATCAGGTGGAGCCAAATGTTAAGGTGCTAAGGCTTTATGATGCTTATTCGTTTGAGCAGATTCACTCAGCCTTGATAAAGCTCCTGTTGCAAGAGTTGCTGCTTTGAATGAGAACCGGGTGTAAGAACTACATATTCCTGAACATCAATACCAAACTGATCCTTTTCACTAAATCCCAAGGTTATTCTACAAGTTTTTTCTCTGTTAATAGTGTACATGTGGAAGTTACACTTCTGCCTCTTTAAAAAGGGATTTGTCGGACTTCTCACACCAGCAATTCTTAAAGTGCCAATTTTATAAATTCTTGGATTTTAATGGCTCTCTAATTACTGTGTGATATTTGTGAATGGATCTTTACAAATGAAATATGCTCATCAGAGGTGCTGTGATCTTGACAACAAAGTCTCTTTAGAATTCTTTTGGTTTACCTTGCTATCACAGAATCCATCATTTTTAGGTATGTGTTATTATTTTATAATTGAGCACAAGATAAGCACAAGTCATTTTTTTCATACAGCATAAAAGAATGCGAAAATATATCACTTTTGTTTTTCTACTCCCAGTCTGTTTCTGTAAAAGATAGCTAATGGTGTATCTGAAGTATCAATTATAAAAATTTTATATAGAAATACTATTGTAGCTTAAGTCCTCCCACAAAGGTGAAAGTGAGAATTTATTAATAGCATTCACCTCCAATTAATCAAAAGTCTATTCAGTAAGCTGCAACTCTCTCAAACATCCAAGCTGTACACACTATTTGGATATTGCATGGTCTCTCAGAGAAGCCTTCAGGCAGGAAGTAAGAGGTGCCTATCTTGGGTAGGACACAACTATTGTTGAATTAAACTCTGTCCTAGAAACTGTTTGCTTTCTTATCAAGAACCCCTGGAGAAAGAGAAAGTGAGGCTGAGAGTTTGCAGTGCTACTAGAAAGATGTGTAATACATTTTGCGTCTTTTAATATATATGCACATGTGTGTGTGTGTGTGTGTGTGTGTGTGTGTGTGTGCATGTATGTGTGAAAGAGTGAGAGTGATAGACAAAGAGAGACCAACAAAGATAGAGATAGAAATAAAATATAAGGCCTCCAAAATATCAGTTTTCAAGTTCATGGCTTGTAGAATTATATTTCGTGGTTGTTAGAACAAATACATTTTTTATGTAACAAAATTCACAACTTTTTTGGTTGCTACAAAATAATTTGACCAAGAAATTATGAGCAAGAAATTTTAAAAATGAAGATACAGGACAGACGTGGTGGCACACAACTGTAATCCAAGCACTTGGGAGATTAAGGCAGGAGGATGGTTGTGAGTTTGAGGCCAGTCTGGTGTACATATTGACTTCAGGGCCAGTGTGAAATACATAGAGAGACCTTATCTCAAAAAGCAAAGACAAATAAATAAACTTAAAAAGATTCCTCAAACCATTTCAGAGCAAAAATTATATTTATGGCAGCATATACATTTTCATGAGTTTATCATACTTTTTGTAACAATAGAACATTAGGCTCAAAGAGGATTTTAAAATGGTCTTATGTTTACATTAAAAAAGTGTTCTTTGACATTTCTTCTCTTATTTGGAAATTGTCACTTTGAAGGTTTTAGACCTAATCTTAGAAGAGAGCTACATGTGTATGCACACTGTCTTAGCTACTTTTCTCTCATTGCTGACATGAAATACCCAACACCCAAAATAATTAGAGAGGGAAAAATTTATTTATCTCACAGTTCATGGAGGTTCCAGTTTATAATCAGTTGGCCTCAAGACAGGGTGGCACTGTGAGGGGAAACAGCTCAAGGTAGCAGAAGACGTAAAAGCAACAAGAGCAGACAGGAGAGGAGCGAGCTTCTTTTCCTCCCTTATATACTATGTAAGGCGAGGGTAGCACTTACATCCCATTGGGATGCATGTAACACTGGTACCATTCTCATGCCCCCATCTTACACACGCTAAAGATGCTCACAAGTGAGAATCCTGGGAGCCTAATTTTCTGAAACTGAAGCAATGAATCAACTATTAAAACATCCTGCAGCATAGGCAGACACTCTAAGGCCTGTCCTTATATTCCAGGATATAGAACTGCTGAGATCTTTCAGCTCTCATCCATTTTTCCTGAAACATTGTGCTCTAAGAAATTTGAATGCACACACACACACACACACACACACACACACATATATATATATATATATATATATATATATATATATATATATATATATCACCTGCTTATTTTTCCAAATTCTCCCACTTTTACCTTTTTCCTTACATACAGTGTTCACTTGTAATTGTCTCCCAGGTTTGAGCACTACTTTCTTTATTCTAAGCTTGTCCTATGCATAACAACTGTATGAGATATGTGGTTAAGAATAAGAGTTTGTGATTAACACAAGGTAAAATTGCGTGAGATATTATAATTTTCAAACTGAGTCACAGAATGTTTGAGATTTGCATTTCACTGAAAATCAGTGGAAATGTTAAAAATTCACAATTCCACAAGTACCATAATCATTCTCAAGCTGCTGTCTTTCCTGGCCATTTTTAACTTGCTTTTGGAAAAGCAAGTTCTTCTTTCCTAAACTAATGATTATAAAAGATAATATTTATTCCAAAGCTGCAGAATCAATGACAAAAGGTAAGGAGAAAATTTGCCTGAAATTTACCCACTGAAAATCTGTCAAATATATTTAAGATTTGACAATATTCCCTATTCTATTATCTTCTCTGCAAGTCTAATGAATTTCGGCAGATTTTGAGATGGTAGTAATCTTTCAAAATGTTTGACACACACATGGACACCCACACACACACAAATGTTTCTTAACACTAAAAATAATTAATGCATAATTAAGATGGCCTAATCATTTACTGTCCTTAATTTTATTTATTTATTATTCTGGAAAATATATTTCATACAGGGTCTCACTACTCAGTTCAGACTCATACTGATCCTTCTGTTTTTTTAGACTCCCTAGCGCTGGGATTACAGGAGTGTACCGCCACGCCAGGTCTTGATGGCTAGCTCAGTGCATCTGGGAACATGGCCTGCCTGGCATGTGGTGCTGGGGATTGAGCCCTGGTCCCTGCACTTGCCTAAGCAGGCTCTTAGACCACTGAACTGTCTCGCCAGCTGTTATCCTTCATTTTTAAATATTAAAAATTCATAGTACTGCTGTGAGAGCTGTTGTAGTATAAATTAATGTAACAATTCATTTGGAAAGCCATTTGTTAAAATCAAGAGCGCTAAAAAAAAAGGTCTGTCCTCTTTGACTGATTGTATTTTTTAGATTCTTGCTTAAGGAAATAATAAAATAGCTTAATAAAATATAAACAAACATCATTTATGTATTATGATATTCTTAATGACTGACTATTACAGAACACTTAGCTATGATAAATTTAAGATATATTACATTATACAGTCATTGTCAAGAAATCTGAAATATTTATCATTATTATCTCTATTCTACTGATGTAGAAAAATGGGATATTAATAAGAAAACAGTGAAGCTAATTAATTCATGACTACAGGTCTAGAGATTGATGAAACAGGATTAAATCTTACATAGATGGAAATTTCAAGTCTATTCTCTTTTTGTCATTTTGGAAGTTGTAAAAAAGGTAAGAAATATGCATTTGTTTGTTTTAAATTTATTTAATAATTGACAAGTAAAGGTTACATATGTATATTACACAAAAATATTTTGTTGAACTGGTTCCCTTTATACACATGAACCCAGTTGTAGGACTGACGTGTCATACAATCACTTAAAATATATTCTATTTTTAATGTTTAAAAGTTCTCTATATTCTTTTTCATAATGGCTTCACTTATTTATAAGCCCACTAACAGTACCCAGGATTTCCTTTTTGCCTTCTCTGCAGTACTTGTATCTCTCACCTCTTTTTATAATAACCACTCTATCAGGTATGGGTCCATACCTGATTATTCTGTTTTAGTCTGCATCTCTTTCATGATTAGTGATATTGGGCATTTTTCATTTACTTGTTGGTCATTTTTGTATCTCCACAAAATATGTGGTAAGATTCTTTTCCCTTTAAAAATTGGTTGCTTATTTTACTATTGAGTTGCTTTGCATTTTGGATATTAATCCTTTATTAGATGTATCATTTTTTTACAAATATGTTCTCCAATTGCATGTGTTTTGACTTCATCATGTTGCTTCCATTGCTATATAAAAGATATTTAGATGGTGTGACCCCTCTGCTTTTGTTGCCTATGCTTTTGGTTCAAAGTCCAAAATCATTGCCAAATCAAGACAAAGAAGTCTTTCCTGTATTATCTTCCTGTAGTTTTATTGTTTAAAGCCTGATTTTAAATCTGAATCCTATTCTGAGTCAAACTTGAATTCATTGTAAGGTTAAGGGTCCAAGTTTATTCTTTTGAAGATGTTTATCCAGTTTCCCCAGCACTATTATTGAAGAGATGATTCTTTCCAGTACTTATATTATGTTTTATTCTTATTAATTCTTTACTACAGTGGAAACTTTTTTCTTAGTTGATATCTTTGTATATCTTTTCTTACTGTTCCTCACTGTGTATTCTTGTACTCTTGTCAAAGACATATTGACCATTTTATGTATTTATTTAGTTCTGAGATTTTTATTGTGTTTTACCAGCCTCTCTATATGCTAGTACTTATATTTGAATGTTTTGATTATTGTAGTTTTCTAATATTTTGAAATAAAAAAGTGCAGTGCCTCCAACTTCATTCTTTTCCCTTGAAATTGTATTAGCTACTTAAGATATTTTGTGGCTATCTATAAATTTTGGAATTTTTAAATATTTTTGTGAAAAATGTCATTAATTTTTAATATTATAATATAACTCATATTCTCACTGGCTTCAGATACATGTCATGTTAAACAGGTGCACTGTTTCCTTCCTGTTCTTAGCTGCCCATTGTACTTATCTTCTGATATTTAAATGATATTTATAGTAATTTTATTTCATTTTGTTAGTATTCTGTCATTATGATTAGTATTAGCAAACTTCATTCTGTAATAACATCTTCCACTCTCAGTCCCGCCTTGGGAAGACAGTCATCATGAGCTTCTCAGTGAACTGCTATCTCCTTCATCGATGTTTTCTGGATTGCTTCAGTAAATGAAATGTCTTTTAGATCTTCTCAAGTAGCTTATTAACAAATGGAACTTTGTTCTAAAGTTGATGACTATTCTAGCATGCACCCTTCTTTAAGTCTCTTGATCTTTTCTTCCGTAATTTCTCACAGAAGTTCTGGTATCTGTTTGCATAGTATGAGCTGTTTCTTTTTCTTTCTTTCTTTCTTTTTTTGCCATCATCCAAGTCATTCTAATAGGCCACCTTAACCAACATACGTAGCTTTTTTAGCTTTTACCTTGTGTGTCATGGAAGAATATTCTCAGAATTGAAAAACTCTTATCTATTTTGTTTAGTGTCTTTTTTTTTTTTAAATCTTATTTATTTATTTTTTTCTTGTTTCAGAACCTTTGTTTGTTTATTCACTCATCTCTATGGCTGGCCCAGCCCGCCCCGAGGGTAGGGCTGGCGCAGCATGTGGTGCTGGGGATCGAACCGCGGTCCCTGAAGCCTCCCAAGCCTTCCCATGCAGGCGCTTCAGACCACTGAGCCATCAAGCCAGGCCCCTGTTTAGTGTTTTTGTTTTTGCAGGGCCAGGTTTTTAAACTCATGACCTTGCACTTGCCAGGCAGGCACTTGTGCCACAGAGCTATCTCCCTGGCCCCAAAAAAGCTCTTATCTTTTAAAAAATCTTGCCTGGGGCTACTTTTCCTGTTCCTATTGCTCACTACTCACTATGTAATTCCTCTCTTTCCTGAGCAGTTCCAGATCTTCTGAGTTGGGTCACATTATGACTGGATTATTTACTTTTTACAGCTATCTAATGCATACATATAATTTCATCAGTGTGTAAGAAAGTGTGCCTCTCCATGCAGCGACCACTATTAAGGAACATGCAAATCAAAAGGACAATAACTCATATGAAAACCCTCCTGTCTCGTGGACCAGAAAGAATTCTTGTGGAGATTACATTAAATCTGTACATTGCTTCAGGGCTCTCCAGGTAGCTCAGTCAGTTAAGGCGCATGATTTGGCAAACTCTCTCAGGTGCTGCGAATCGATCTCCACGCCCGCATGGAACATGAGACCTGCCCTTAAGCTGGCCTCAGCCAAAAGAGAGAAAAAAAAAAAAACAAAAACCCAGAACTGAAGTCCCATAAATTGCTTCATAAGATACGGTCACTTCACCGTATTAATTCTTTCAGCCCACAAACATGAGATATTTTCCCACTTATTCACATGTTACTTAATGTTAATCAATGTTTACAGCTTGAATATATAGATATGTCTCTTTAGTTATGATTTATATCTAGATATCCTACAGAGCTAATTACATTCTTAAGTGAAACTTTTGGGAGGTAAGTGGATCTAGGGTGTATAATATTGAGATAAAGAGTATGTGACTACCAAATTAGTTTTGTATAGTTCTGGAAGTTGATAATAGAATGCTATTATCATACCACTACCCTAGGTGTGGAGGACCACGTGCGAAAGGCTTGTAGCCTGAATGAAATAAAAGGGAAATAGAGGCACTCTGCTGGTGCTTGCTGCTTTACTGGGGTGGGACTGGTGTGGCATGCAGTATGGGATCGAATCCCAGTTCCCGCACTTGACTAAGTAGGTATTCAGCCCACAGAGCCATCTCTCTGGCCCTGATTCTTTTAACGTGGTGATTCAGCTTGCTAGCATTTTGTTGAGGATCTTTTCATTCATGATCATTAGAAATATTTCCTTATAATTTTATTTTCTTGTAGAATATTTTTCTGGCAACACTTTTCATAAAATATGTATTCTTGCCGGGCGTGGTGGTGCACGCCTGTAATCCCAGCACTCGGGAGGCTGAGGCAGGAGGATCGATGCGAGTTCGAGACCAGCCTGGGCTACAAAAGTGAGCTCAAGGCCAGCCTCAACTGCATAGCGAGACCCTGTCTCCAAAAGACAATAAATAAATAAGTAAGTAAGTAAGTAAGTAAGTAAATAAATAAATAAATAAATAAAATATGTTTTCTTCTCTTCAAATTTTTAGGAATGCTCAAGAGGGTTGATAATAATTTCTTAAATGTTAATGTTCATTAATGAAGCCATATGGCTCTGGGCTTTTCTTTCTGAGCAGTTATTAGATTACCTACTCAATCCTTTTACTAACTACATAAATCTGTTCATCTTCTTTTTCTTCCTGATTGTCCTCATAGGTTATGTGGTTCTAGGAATTTACCTATAATTCAATTCAGTTATTTGATGTGTAAATGTTTAGTATAGTGTGTTGTAATTTGTTTGGTGGTATTAAGTTATAGTGTCTTCTACTTCGTGTATAATTTTAATCTTTTTCTTTTCTCGGTTTATGTAGATACAGGCTTGTAAATTTTATGGTTTTTTAACAAGATTTCTAGGTTCCTTAATCTATATTTTCAAAATTCTTCTTCATTTGTTTCTGCTCTAATCTTTAATTTTCCTTCATTGCCTATCAGTTTAGTTTATTATTCTTTCCCTAGTTCTTCAAGGTGTGAAGCAGAGTTTTTCATAAGAAATTTCTTTCTGCTCAAGGTAGCATTTGCACTGTGTGCATCCTTTTTATCACTACCCTTTTTGTACATGTTGTATCTGAGTACATTGTACTTCCATGTTCATTACTTCAAGATATTTTTGATTTTGCTTTTGATTATTTTTTGGTTTTCTATTAGATCATATAATTTCCATGCTTTTTATTCTTTCAGTTTTTTCTTGTTGTTGAGTTCTACTTTTATAGTATTGTAGTCAAAAAAAGTTCTTTGATATAATTTCTGTCATCCTACATTTGTTAGGAATTATTTTATGGCCTAACATTTCATCTACATTGTCTTATGTCAACTTCAGAACATTAGGAATTCTTCTCTTGTTATGTGGAATATTCCATCTATGTCTGTTAAATTCATTCTCCTTCAAGTGCAAATGAGCTCAATGTTTCCATATTGCGAAGTTGGGTGCTTAAGTCCTTTCCTATTTCACAGTTTTCTATCTTAACATGAGTTCTGTTAATATTTGCCTTATATCTGTGGGTAGTCTGATGTTTTGCTCATATGATTTCTATTATTTTATCTTCATGAATCTATTATTTTATAATTATAAAATGACCATTTTACTTAAAATCTGTTTTATCTGAAGTATAGCTACCCATTCTTTTTTTTGTTTACTATTGGCATCAAATTTCTTTTCCTATTTCATTGCTTTCAACCCATGGGTGTGCTTAATGTTAAAGTGGATTTCATAGAACCAGGACATCATTACATTTTTGTCTTTAATTTATTCAATCACTATCTTTTGATTGAAGAATTCAATGTGCTTATGTTTAAAAATCATAACTGATACAAGGACTCAGCATTACTATTTTTTGTTTTCTTTTTTGTAGTTGTATTAGTTTCTTCTTCTTTTACTGTCTTTCTTTGTGACTTGATGATTTTTGCAGCAATAGCAGTAGTAGTAGTATGATTTTATTTGGTTTCCTCAATTATTCCTTTTGTTCTTTTGTGTATGTCCCAGGATTATTTTTTGTGACTACTACATGATGTACTAAACATCTTACAATTTAATAGACCATTTTAAGTTTAGAACAAGTTAATTTCAATTACTTCTAAAAATTCTATACTTTTATTTCTCCCACCTCTGTAAGTTGTTTGTTTCACAGATTACATTCTTTTATATTTTGTATCTAGTAATAAATTATTATTGCTATAGTTGCTTTTCATAATTTGTCCTCTAAATTTTATACCATATTAGATTAAGCAAGTAAATTCACAGTATTGCAGTATTTTGAATTTGTCTTCGGATATTCTTTGATTTATAATGAGATTATATTCATATAAGCCTGGTATAAGTTGAAAATACTGTAAATAAAAAATGTATATCATACTTTTAACCTGTGAAATGCCATATATCAGTCTAGCGCAGCTTAACTCTGCTCAGAACATATACATTAAGCAAAATCATGCATCTTTAATCCTATTGTATAATTAAGCATTGAAAGTCTGGTGCAATGTATTGAATATTGTTCTGTAAGCTAAAGACAAAATAATTATATTAGGATACATAAATGTGTGTTTTGATAACATGAATGGAATAAAAATTATATCAAAGAAATGACAATATAGTATTGTCACTATCAGCTATCAGAAGAAAACATTGTGCTACATATCCCTAGCCTTGAAAAGATCAAAATTCAAAACTAAAAGGTATGTACAGAGTTCATACCATTTTTATACTATTATAAAGTGTAAAAATTATGACTTAAATTCATGTAAGTTGAGGAACATATATAAATTTATCATATGAGCAAATTTATATTTTTACACTTTCGTCTTAGTAATTACATTCTTTTAGATTTTAACCTTAAAGAATACCTTATGGAATTACATATAAACAAGGTCTATGCTGATGAAATGCCTTTTTTTTAATGGTGGAGTTGATCCGGTGATGTCCTTTTCTTCAGTGGACCTATGTGTTGGATTTAGCATTCTTAGTTCCCAGTTTTTTCTTCCATGTTCATTTCTTCTACATTTTTCCTGCAAGAAGGCTACAAACAGGCTGGGCTGTGGTGGTGCACACCTGTAGTCCCAGAACTTGCGAGGCTGAGACCGGAGGATCGGTGTGAGTTCAAGACCAGTTGGGGCTACAAAAAGTGATTTTGGCCTTTTCATTTCTTAATTTATGAATTTGAGCAAATTTCTTTGTCCAAGTTTTTTGCTTATTATTATTATAAATTTTATTTATTTATTTTTTGGTGGTACCAGGAATTGAATTCAGGACCTTGTGCTTGCCAGACAAATACTTATTCCACTGAGATATCTCTCCAACCTCTGATAAATTTTTATAAAATGTTTCAAGTGTGGTATAGTTTGTGTTGACCATATTTAACAGTTTTTGGACTTCATGAACCTGAACTCCTTCAAAAATATGGGAGATTTTGGCTATTATTTTTAATATGCTTATTTAAATTTCATTTTCTTTAATAATTGTTTTTCACTCTCTTGTTTTTTCATTTATTCCTCTGATAGACAGTTTCAAGTACCCTTTCTTTGAACTCACACACTTTTTCCTGCTTGGTGAGTCCTGTTGAAGTGTTGTTGCATTTCAAATTTTATCCATTGTTTGTTTTACCATATTTGTTTTATTCTATTTGATGTTTGACTATATGTTCAATATCTTAGTTGAACTTCTAATTTGGTATGCATTTTATTGCTGATGTATCCCTGATATCTTCCTGTGGTTCCCTGGGTTTTCCTAATGAGATTATTTTTAGTTCCATCAGGCATTTCAGACATTTATAGAAATTCATTCGTTCCTTTGGTAGTGCCATGTTTCCATATTTTTTTGTTCCTTACTATTCGTTTAGGTTTTGCATTGCTACCTTTGTAGTTAAAAATAATTGTCTCCTTTAGTCTTTATAAGCTGGCTCTGGGAGAGAAAGCCCTTTATCACTCACATATTATTTGAAATCTGATGCTTCTCAGACCTTTACTACAAATGCATCAATTTTACTTTCTTTATTTGTTTTGATGAGAGAAGGTTTAGAATTTCATGACTTTTCTCAATCTTTAAAACCAGACCAGTGGGCCTGCCAGGTAGCTGGGTGGACTAAAGTGCCTGCTTAGGCAGGAGCAGGGACAGGGATTCAATTCCTGGATGGGAGGGATCCTGCTTCCAGGATGCACTGAGATGATGAATGAGACTGACCATAGTGATGCACCTGTAATCCCAGCCCTTAGGAGACCAAAAACAGGAGGATCACTGTGTAGTGAGACCCTGTAGACCCTGTACTAAATATATTAAATGTGTAAATAAATAAATAAATAAATGTCAGAACAGCAACTAGCAGTCTCTCATCTATTTTTCCTAGGGCAGTGATCTAAAGTGTTCCGTGTGAATTACTTTCTTTTAGTCTATCAAGTCAAACCAGCTTTGTGCATTTTCTCACATGCATATCTCCATCTTGGTGGAATCTGTAATGATTAGTAGATATCAGGCTGTTTGTTAACTCTGTAAGTGAGTTGCTGTGAAATGTTGGCCCTTTTCACTGCAGTCAGCTAAATGAGGTAGAAATACTATAAGCAGTAAGGCAGAGCCAGACCTTCAAGGAGACATTATGGAAGCCAAGGTGACTTTGAAACTTTGGAAGAGACAGACCCTCCTTTCTGTGAAGCAGACCTCAAGACAGAAGAGTAAACAAAATAGCCTCATACTTCTCTAGGGATGATCATTGGTATTGTTATTCTAAATAGGTATCAATCACCTTGAAAGAGCCAAAAATGTCACTAATCCAATCCCCCAAGGCAAGAGACTCTGTCCATCATTTATGCCCGCTTGCTACTTGACTCGCTTCCTCATTTGGTACCAGATTTAATCAACTTTACCTGAGAAACACTGCTTGAAGTCTCATTGGTTGACCATAGTTTTGTCCAAACTCATGCACACCTGAGTTCCCATGTTCTCTACCACCTTAGACCCACCTGACTGCATGGTTTTACTCTATAAAAGTCCCTGGAAGAGACAGTTTCTTTGGAACAACTCACTCACCCTACCCCAGTTGTGTCCCTCTCTAGGACAGGAACTTTCTTTTCCCAATAAATATGCTATACTGTTAACCTCCATGTTTTCTTAGAACTCTTTCTTCAGTTTTAGAGAACATGAACTCATTCCAGTTAGGTATGTTTAAAGTTGGGGGTTTCATTTTTTCCTCTATGTCTTTTGGAGGTCATCTACCAAGATCATTTTTCCCGTATGTCATTTGGAGGTCATCCACTGAGATCATGTTTCCCCTATATCAGTATTATGTGGGAATGAACACTAAAGTATCTTATTCTTCCATGTTGCTGACATCACAAGGATGTCATTAGTAATTGATCATTTTATTTCCTGTATCAGATTGTATTTTGATTATTGGTATGTGACAGGTATTACTTAACTCCTACATGCTTGCACCCTTATTTCATAAATAAGAACTTTTCATTCTCAACAGCCACAAAATAATACAGCTCCATTTTAGAATCATTAGCTAATATTAATTGTAAGTAAAACTTTCTTGCATTCAATGTTTTCAAAGCTTTAACATCCACTGGCCTGTTTCTCTGACCTCATTTTACTTTTTTGCATTGGCAACATAGGACAGTCAGTGCTGAGATCAGCAAATCAGCACCACCAGGAAATCTGTATCTTAATGAAGGCTACATGTGATTTTATGTCCACTACAGTTTGAAGATAATTAATGCAAGAGAAGAAACAAATTCTGGTGAAAAAACCTGAGCTCTAGTTTCAGTTTGCATTTGGCTTGTGAAATAGTGCAAATTATTCAACTTCTTTAGTTCTCAATTTGTAACTTAAGGATAGAAACACCTATTTCATAGGTTTTCCCATAAAGATTCTGTAAGATGATATTTTGTAGAACTCTAACACAAAGTAACACCTGAGAAATTCTAGACATTGTTATTGGAAGGTTCACTATGACAGTCTAACTTCTAGGCCTTCACAAATGCCTGAAATGTCTTACCATATCCATAAGACTACTTAAATAGCTACCATAAAACTCTGGGTTGGGATTTAGAAATAATAGTTATTACAACTTTCTTATTTGGGAACAATTTCTGTTACATTTATCTCTTTGAATCTGGAGAAGCCATTGAGTCTATCTGTTAAGTACTAAGCAAATACTTCCTCTTTGTAGTGTATCAGTGATTAGTTCTACTAGATTTTGTAATGTCACAAATTGGACACTTAAAATGTAGAAACAACTCCCAAGGAAATCCAGACTGTGGTAAGTGATGAATAAATATGAGCATACTTGGGCTAGGGATGTAGCCTAGTAGTAGAATGCTTGCAGAGCATATGTAAGGTCTTGGATTTAATCAAAAGAACCACAAGAGGGAAGAAAAAAAAAAAAAAAAGGAACAGTCTTTGTGCAGAATCTCTCCACTTTATCAGCATGACTGGCAAGAAAAGCTGTGCTGAATATTTGCCTGATAATTGACTCGTGTTGGAAAACATTTCCTGTGTAATGTGCTGTATGACTACCAGAAAAAAAAAATAAATAAATAAATAAATTAAGAAAAAGAACTTGTTTTGGAAAGGGCCGCTTCCTTGGGAAGCTAACTGGGTTAGTCCACTGTTACTGAGCTGAACTTTCCTGGAGGCATTAATTACGTAGAGATGACCACCTGGAGGTTGGGTGGAGCTCTCTTTTTCTAGAGGCTCAGGTTGCACAGTTCTGTGATAAAAACTCTCACCATCTGGGATAAGCGCCAGCAGTCAGTGGCAGCAGCAAGGTAATGGGATCAAATCATTCCCCTTACACTTTAACCTGTCTGGGCAAGACAAAGGTTTAGCAAAGAGAAAACAGCACTAAATTGAATTTAGACTTGTGGAGTTCAGACTTCGGTTTTCATCAGTACAATAAATGTTTAAATTTAAAGCTATTTTCAGGGACAGAAGTAGGAAAACAGTGACTTATTAGCCTTTAGATAATGTTAGTTTCTTGCCAGTGCAAACATTTCTAATAAAGAAGGAAAAAATAATATGGTGAGTGTTGCCTAGTTCCCATTTAAAAGATATATCTGGGCCTACATGTCTAGTGATCTTACACATGTAAGCTTAACTTTTTTGGTTATTTACAATATTTGTCTTTCAGCTTGTGAATAATATTGCAATTATGTTAAGCCTGAATTATAGGTTTAGATTTGCTAAGCAGAAGATACTGTCTGCACTAAACGACTTTTTAAAGAGTTTCCTAATGAGCAGTGGTGTTCAAAATGTCGGGAGCCAAGAGCACAACATGTATCAAAGTGCTGGCTATTAAAATAGGTTTCTTTAATTAAATGGAATTAAATTATCTTTAAAGAAGTCATTTAACTTTATCAAATAAACAAATTACAATAATGTGGGGGAGGAATTGGACTTATTTCAGGTGGTAAGGAAGCAACTGGAGAGATCAATTAAGCTTCCTAACTTTCCTTCCCTCTCTGCCTTACATCATCTAATTCATTTGCTCCTTGGCTAACAGCAGCATAGATTTTTTTTTAACTTCAACATGACATTGGCTCCTACTCAGGCTCTAATATGCTTTTTCACTTTTGATTTTACCAACCCAAGTCACTCGATTAGTTTGAACCTATGCATTATCATTTGAGGTAAAAGAAGGTAAATGATTTTTTTTTTTTTCTTGTTTCAGAACCTTTGTTTGTTTATTCACTCATTTTTTATGGCCAGTTCAGCCCACCCTGAGGGCAAGGCTGGATCAGCATGTGGTGCCGGGAATCCAACCGCGGTCCCTGAAGCCACCCAAGCTTTCCCAAGCAGGCGCTTTAGACCACTGAGCCATCCCACTGGGCCCAATATTTTCTTTACAAACATGCATTCTCTGTATTTCACATTTTGATAGCTATGTAAATTGACATTGCACATATGCCAAGGAAAAAATAAAAGAGAAGACTAAATAAAAAGAGCCAATAGTGGTGTGCATGTTGCAGAGTCCACTATTACCCAAGTCTGTGAAAGTTTCCTTCTAAAGTACAGAACATTTATTAGTTACTGCAGGACTTATTGACTGTAATTGATGAGTGACTATAAGTCTTGTTAGAATGTTTAATTGCTTGCTGGTACATACACTATCACTATGACTAAAGGAAGAGTGGTGTTGCGTGATAATAAGGTATATTCAAATAAGATCCTTTCTCTTGCCGTCTAGTGCATTTCTGTATTGTCATGGAACTACCAAGCTGAATAAAAATGAATACGTAGTCAGAAAAGGTCTGTGTATAAAACAACTCAACAAAGTATTATTGAGCAAGGGGAAAAAATAATACAATCTTTTTGTTATTAAAGTAATTTTCCCTTTGTGAAATGAAAAGAAAGATCTGTACTAATGATGTTTAGACAAGAAATCATGTCTTGTACTCTGGACAATTATGATGAAGATAGCAATATGCAATGTATTAATTATTGTATCTGGCCTTCTAATCTGTTGTGAAACTGTCTCATTGCTATTTCTTTCACATTAATATTAATAAAAATAAATTTTAAAAATAAAATACCTTTTCTTTTTAAGTGTTTTATCTCAGTAAGATACTAACCAACTTACAATTTTTCAATGATTCACTTCTGGTTATAAAAGAATATGTGTTCATTATTGAAAATTTGGGAAGCAGATAAAACAAAAAATACAAACAATACATTCTCCCATCACTTAATGGCTTTGAAAATATTCGAAAGTTAGCCCACTGTTGCATATAAATTTCTAGTGTCTCAGGTAATCAACATGGTACTTTCTTTGGGAAGTCCCCCTGCCTCCTTTGTCTCAACTGGGCCAGCTGAGAGACAAAGCTGTTCTACTCTCAGAACATGCATATTTCCCTCAATTACTTTTTCCTATTACTGTAGGAACCTATCTAAAGGTTTTTTTTTTTTTCACCCCTACCAAAAAGATTTCTAAGCGATAGAAATCATACCTGCCTATTCTTTTTAGCCCTGATACTAAATGTCCTCCATTTAATAACATTAAATCCAGGATGGTTAAAAGAACCATCATATGTAAGTTCAAACACAATTCTATACCAGTCTTTTTTTTCCTACTTAACATTACACAAAACTGCTTTCCTGTATCCTTGAATTCTTTCAGAAATTTCTTTTCTTTTTAAAGCATAACATTGTATTCCTCAGCTACCCTATAATTTCTTTAAATATTCTGACATTGTTAGATAATTAGAAAACTATTTTTTCTATTAATAAAGTAGCCTTATGCAGGAAAAATCAATGTAGCAGAAAAGTCGAAAGCATAAATTTTAACACTATGTTAAAAAATGTGGTTTTTAAAACTGGAAAGTTAGGTAATATTTATGAATTAATGTTAGATTTCTTAACTGCAGTAGTCATACTTAAATATAAAAATTAGAATATTGATATTGTTTGTGATGTATCCTGAAGTATTTAAGAGTGTCTTATAGAACAATCTGATGTAAGGAGAGATACAAGGATGAGAGAGACAGAGAGAGACAGAGAGACAGAGAGAGAGAATTAGAAATGTAGGAAAAATTTAGGAATTGGCAAATCTGATGCCAAGAGAAAAGAACCTAAATAAAAATAACTTCAGAGGAGTTACACAAATAACTAATCATCAGAGAATACAAATTAAATCAACAGAAATATCACCTCTCATGATAGAATGTAATGGCAAGCAGAAACACTAAAATAATACCCAGGATTTGGAGGCAGATTTATTTATATCAACAGGCACTCATAAGGATCACACCCAAAATAGCAAGCTCCAAACTCACATGGTCTAAGGTTTATATTTAATAAGTAAGCAGGTAGTCAGAGACAGAAGCAACTGAAAGTGGAACCAAAACTGTTACTTGGACAACTAATAAACTGAAGTATTCTGGCTGGGTTTGGGAAGCATTTTTTTGCTACAAAAATGGTTATCTGAAAGACAAAAGGTAACAGGTGCTGATAAAGAGATGGAGAAATGAAAACATTTACATACTATTGGTAGGAATGTATGTTAGTAGAAATCAGGTTGGAAAGTATTCTAAAAATTTAAATATCACTACCAGATGATGTAGCAATTTCACTATATGGGGCAGATATCTAAAAGAAATGAAATCAGTACATTGAAGAGATATCTATACTGCTATCTTCACAATAAAGATAGGGAAATAATCTAAGCATCTCCAAATGGATGAATGAATAAAGTAAATGTGGCATGTGTATATATATATATATTATTACATAGCCTTAAAAAGATGGAAATGATGACACTTATGTCAGTGTAGATGAAATCATATGATGTTATGCTTGAGTGAAATAAGTGAACAACTGAGAGAAAAAATACTGACATCTCTACTGCTGAGAAGTGCCTTGGGGAATTCTGGAGTATATGGTTTATTCTGAGTGGTCCTGAAGAGTATTATGCATTACTTGGAAAGGCAAAGAAAAAATTTTGTTCTAGATAAGAAGTCATTCTTGGCATGAGTTAAACTATGAAATCACCTCTGGGATTTAGTAGAAGTAATGCACAGACTTATCACATTAAATCCTCTCCACCAAATGATTAAATCAATGCCTTTACTTGATCATATTAATAGTCCCTTTTATTCTTTATTATTTTTTGCTATTCATAACTTGCTTGACTTTCCAATTCCCTGTGAAATTTGCTGTTAGGTATTGGTTAGAGTACAGATTGGGGCATTTTTTGTCCTCCAGTCAAAGGAGAATAGAGTGTTATTGTACCCGAGGGCTACACTGACCACCCTGTATGACTGAATACCTAGCACCACAGGCCCTGTGCTATCTGTTCCCCCATGGGTTCCTGCTGCAGCAAAGTAATGTGGCAGCACCTATTCTTGACGAGGTGTCTTTTCCCAATATTTTCTATACTTTATAGCTTATTTTTCTCTTAAGAAAAAAAAAAAGGTGAGTTGGTTTTCCATTAAATGTCAATGTCTGATCCTGGGAAGATAGACATTAAATTTGGTATTTTGACTTTAAGCTATTGTGGAATGAAATAGTTTTGATATTTTTGACACTAGATTTTCTGTGACATCTGAATTGTAAGGTTGTTGTGGGATCTTTAAGTATGTATATTTTTGCTAATTTTGAAAATCATTTTTGAAACTAGATACTAATGTTATTAATCTCTTTAAAATGTGTCAGGCTTAATCTTATGCTTTTTAGACCCATATTAAAATTTATATCTCCTTTATGACTCTGTTTTAAGTGTTATCATTGTTTCCGATTTCCGAATAAGGAAAAATGTTTATAAATATTATTAAATTTGCAAAAGATTGCAATGATAGTCAAGATTGCCTCTATAGTTGGTGAGAACAAAAGCAATATAGAAATGTGGGTCCCTGTTCAAAAAGTAGAAAAGGAGATTTTTTCCTTTGTAATCTCTCCTGCTCAAGTTGTCACAATTTTAAAATTATTTTTAAATGTTGTCCTCACTTAGGAGGGCATGCAAAAATAATAATGCAGACTCTTACACCTGCTAGGACATTATCCTACAGCTTTTCTGCTGGCCATATAAACTAAGCCCATCCTTCCCCTGACAAGACACTTTCAGGGGCAGATAACAATCAGGTTCACTAGGTAGAGACAGGTGAGAAGCCTGAGTAGGATGTGAGGTTTCAGGAATAGTGTAAAAATAAAGCTTAGTAGACAGCTCAGTGGACTAAGTGCCTGCTTAGCAGAGCACAGCTGCTAGTCCCACCAGTGGGGCACACTGAGACGGAGATTGAGGTGGCCTGGTGGCATGTACCTGTAATCCCAGTATTTGGGAGGCTGAAAACAGGAGAATCACTATAAGTCTGGTCTACATAGTGAGACCCTGTAGACCCTGTACTAAAATACATCTATATAATCTATATCTATATCTATATCTATATCTACATCTATATCTATATCTATATCTATATATGTCATCTATATCTATATCATCTATATCTATGTATATATCTATCTCTGTCTATCTATCTACCTATCTATCATCTATCTATCTATCTATCTATCTATCTATCTATCTATCTATCATCTATCTTGGAACCAGTCCAATCGAAAAGGGGAGATTGTGGACAGTAAGAAAACATTTGAGCTGAGGCTCCAAGTTCTCTAGATCTCATTAAACTACATATAAAGAAAACTGTTAGAATTTGAAGGTTATGACTGTAGAGCACTAAAATTTCCACACAGAACCTACTTCTGAACCTTTCCTTCAGAGAAAAGTTCATAAAAAGAAATAAGTTCCTGAAACTTCATTAAGTCACAGATCATATAGCTGGTATTGTTATTCTAAATGCAAAGTATGGAAACCATCACTGTTATGTAGGACTCCAAAGTCTACTTTCTTCCTATTACAGAAACCATGCTCATTCAGTACATGGAACAGGAGTTATACAGCTTATTATTGATCAACATAGAAGGCTTTTGCTTATGGGGCTAATGTTGAGAGGAGCTATCGCTAATCTTTCAGACAATTTGTGCCATGACACACTATTAGTCTTGGTAGTAATTAAGACTAAGCTTTTAAGAAGTGACTTAATATGCATATCATTATCTATATTAATGTGCAAAATTATTCATGTAGATGTATTATTGTTGTGACTTTAAGAAAATGTTTTCATACTTTGCTATCTTGGAAATTTTCTTCTCTCTGCTGTTAATTAGCTTTTATTTAAGGCAATGCTTAATCTAGACCATGTGATTTTTTTTTTTTTTTAACCACATGCAGTCTTTCTGGCTACCTTAGGATGTGATGATCAGCCTCTGTGAGAAGTTTTGTTGATGTCTTGATACAGAGTGGAAGCTGACTGCTAGCACCAGCCCACCCTCTGTTTTAATTTAAAGACAAATTTCTCTATTAAGGCTGTATTTAAATTTCCTCTGAGGAAAGAGAAGCAAATTCACCACCAGATCTACAGGTTTCCCATCACCCATAACAAAACATATTCTGCAGCATGGAGTGACACTTTTTAAGAACAGACCTTTCAGCAGCTGGTCTCTGTACCATTGTGCATAACTGAAACCTGACAGGTCACAAAGGGAGATGCTTGGGAAGCGGATTAATATGTAAACCAACCTAGGTGCCTTCAAATGCTGAATTCTAAGGCATACTTTGTAAATTCATTTCATTTTGAAAGCAATTGTGCCTGGAAATTAATTTGTATTCACAAGGCTCCCCATTTCTTCTCTAGAAAATGACAGACTTTGTTCTCCTTTCAAAGTTTGTTTTTAACAATATGGCACATTAATTCTGTGAGATAAATATATGTAACCAATACAACTTAGAATAAAAATGATCAAAATGCAATATGTGTATGTACAAATTCCTCAAGATGAATGTAATTAATATGTGTGAAAACATATATTAATAAAATTATCATTCTTCTAAATGTATTTGTTATCAAAGCATGATGTAGAAAACAAGGAATAGAAAATCAAGGGTCTTCTCCAAAACTATAGCGTCCTGGTTCTCTGCAGCGCCTAGTTCTCTGTAGTGTCTGCCTTTGGAATACAATAGCTAACAGTCCATTGTGTGGTCTTGCATTTTTAAGAAAGTGCATTAAAATTCATCTATGTAAGGTTTGCTCTCTGAACTGCAGCTGAACGCTTTGGAGATTACTTATGACCCTGTCTTGATCACACAACAGTTTTCCACATTGGGTGCAAGCCTATGCTGTAAAACTTAAGGACAGGAGTTTGTTCTCTGTTGAGTATTGCTCAAGTAAGTGTAGTTTCTTCCTAGAAATTGTAAATCATTATCGTAAAAAATAAGCAGTCAGGCTATGATTGCAAAGAGTGGAATTACTATGATGAGTGCATTTCACACCATTAGGCCTTATATTCCAACTAATGGACTGTCTGGAAGAAATACAGCTCATAGGTAAAGTATTTATGAACTGGTGATTCCCTAATAACATCTTTTCCTTTCTCAAAACACTATTCATCTGAGAGAAAAGTTCATAAAGAAAACTAAACTTCCCATGCCATACATTTTCTTTCTAAAAATATGAATAGATACCTTTATCTGTTCATGGGGCAAATAAAAGATGTATTTGATTATGTAATATCCTTCTATCAACCTGCTGTGAAACTGTGTCATTGTTATTTTTTTCTCATTAAAATTAATTTTAAAAAATTTAAATCCTCATTGCTAGCGCAATGATTCAACCTTACCTTGTTCTATGCTATGGTGCCTGGTATTATTAGGACAATATTTCTACAGATTTCAAAATAGTACAATGACTAGAAAAATTTGCATCACAATGACTTCAATATAGAAACATTTCACGACAGTGCTTCAAATGGTGTTTGTCATTTATGCAGCCTACGTGCAAAAGAAAGATTAGCCCTAAAGGACAGTTCTTAAAATGGTGGCAAAGTCCCAGGAGTGACATTGAAAATAAAGTTGCGTTTCAAAAAAGCACTTAGGCTTTTGCTCTTGTGTAAGCCATGGCCGAATAATTGCTAAATTTGCCATATCTAAATCATCTCTAATTTTCTAAATGCTTTACCCACCTCATTATTCTACACAAAGAAAATCCTATAAGGCATATCAAAGAAATATACTTTAGGTACAGTTGTCTTTTCTTTTTGAAAACTTGTACCTTTAATACCACACAATATTTCCTTCAATTGCTGGAGGACTTGTGTGGTCAAGCATAAAGTCCTAGTTATTAAAGAATTAAAAACTCCATGACATATTTAAAATGGAGATTTCATAAAATTTGGAGATGTGCATAAAACATTCAACTGAAATATGGTCCTTAAAAAAATTTGAAAGCTGCAATTGCCTTATGAACATTCTAGGGCTGGAAAATAGCTCCTTTTATACTGCTTCTCTGTCTTCTTCCCTGGCATATTTTCCATTAAAGGGCCATAAAGTTTTCTTAAGGATAACGCTTGTGCTTTGTTGTGTTTCTTACCACATGTAATCTGAAAATGATTAGATTATACTTGTATTATAATCTTTCTCCTCTTTCATGTAGTCTAACTTTTGTTATAAACATATATTTATACAATAGTCAGAAAATGCATTTTAGAATAAATTAGCTCACATAATGAATGTAATCATTATAGCCTACACACTAATAATGATTAAAAAGATAAATTGAGAAAATAAAACTACAGGAATACATAAAATAAATGCTATAAATATCTTACTTTAGAAGCTTTATTTTCTTGAACCACAATTACCTACTTCTCTATGTATATTTTCGGGGCTATGTTACCAAATATTCATGGAGAATATACATGTTTCACAGGAAAATCACTCAGATTTATGCATGGTCAGTTGTGTATTACATATTTTATTGGCAGTCATGGGACTAGCTAGGATGAGGAAGAATTTATCATAAAGGCTGAAAACTTTAATGGGGATGAACAATAGGGTTGACAGTGAGGATGATAACACTCAAAAAGAAGTAGCCCATTAACATAGCTCATACTGCAAGATCCTCCTTACAAAGCAGAATGAGAAAATGCTCTCTAATTTTCTTAATGTTCAGAGAAAATTAGTCATGTCTCAGGGTAAAATGTATTATTCCAATTTTGAAATTATGTGCTAAACATAGAAAAATAAAGCCAAGCCCAGTGGGTTCATTTCAGTGGGGCTTAGCTAGAAGGAGCCACCTAGCCAGTCCATATCAGGAGTGTGCTTCCTTGAGGTAGAGCCCAAAAGCCAGACAAGAGCCAGGCTGGTAGGTCAAGTTCAAGTTTAGTAGAAATAGAATGGATGACCTGAAGCATACAGCTAGGCTCAGCAGGGCCCAGGCTGAGGCCCAGACCTATGGTGAGGATCCACATGAACCTGAGGTAGCAGGAGGAAATTTGGGTCAACTAATGTGCCTAGAAGACTTCAGGTACATGAAGATGAGGTGTTCGGACAGAATACCGGGGAACTAATTTAAATACAAATTACCAACTTACGATCTTCTTGGTTAATGTTTTGCTCTTATGGCCTAAAGTTCAAACCCATTAGTTACAAAAGTTTGTCAATTTCCAAATTTCACTAGCTGTTATTAGAATTGTTAATTGTACTACCAAAAATAGAATTCTGTATCTGCTTTAATCACATGTTCTCCCACGGGTAATAATATCAGGAGGCGCTTGTGTAATAAACTCACCAAAGTCCGATGCCAGAGGATGAAGGACAGTGCCAAATGGAAACAAATATCTTACTCTCAATCAATAGAGAAAAATACTAGGACACATAAAAAATAATAATCTCTGATATAAGAGAGCTACCTAAAGAACAGACCCTTTATATAGAGGTTCTGACTGCAGTGATACAGCTACCTACTATCAAACTCCCACAAGAAAGTACCTTAGAAATCAAAATAAAGAGTTCTTTCTGAAATAGAAAGTGAAAAAAGGGAGGATCAAAATGTAATCCCAGGTCCAGCTCCTATCCAGAACAGAATCAGGAGACATCAGCATAGAAGAAATTGAAAGTTATACACATGAAATCTCTGAAATAATAGCAACTGAAGTAAAGAAACAACTGTAGAAGTTTATAGAGGAAATCAGATCAGAAATAATCAGCCAGGTAAAGGGCTGGGGAAATAGAATAAGTGCTTGCGTGGCAAGTGTAAGGGCCTGAGTTTAATTCCTGGTTCTGAAAAAAAAAAAAAAAAATTACCTGTATAATAAGGGAATAGAAAATGAAAACCTTGAATTAGCAATATAGGAAAGAAATAAAAATGCAAGAAGCAGCTTCAAAGATACATATAGAAAATTAAAAGCTCCATTAAAAGTTGGCAGAACTGTTTGACTAAAACTGAAAATAAATTTTCAGGCCTTGAAGACACCATTGTAGCTATTGACCAGGAAAGGAAAAATCTCTTAAAAGCAACAAATATCCAGGAAATAATAATTTAACAGCTTCAAACTGATTTAAAGATGAACAACATAATATAATAGGCATTAGTGAGAAAGAAGGTGTAAAAATGAGCAATATAAAAAGAATATGGGCAGAAGTAGATTGTTTCTGGGGAAACAATCTGACATTTAGTAACCGAAGCATATAGAACTCCAAATAACATCAACTCAAGCAAAACTATACCAAGACATATCATAACCAAGATCCCAGACAATTAGCACAAGAAAAACATACTGAAAGCCATTAGAGAAAAGAAATAGATCATGTTTGAGGGAAAATGCATCAAACGAGTAACAGATTTCTCCTCATAAACTCCAAAATCAGGAAGAGCATCGAGTGAAGTATTTCCAGTCTTACAAGTAAAAATATTCCAACACTGACTGGAATACCTGCAAAACTCTCAAGTTCACTGGAGAAGAAAATATTTCCATGACAAAGAACAAATAAAGAAATTCATGACAACCCAACCAACCCTACAGAGATTACTAAAAGACATTCTAGAAAGGTATCAAAATGACTACAATTCCAAGAATGACAACAGGAAAACCCCACCGAGCAGGGAAAACAATTAATCACAGGAGAAAAGTAGGGAACCCACAACAGGAAAATGACATGACATACATAAGTCAATACATATCCACTATAACCACCAATGCAAATTAACTCAATTCTCCAATTAAAAGCAGTAGATTGGTAGAGTGGATTATGAAACAAAATAAAATAATACACTGTATACAAGAAACACATTTAACCCATAAATAAATTCAGGAGCTGTTCCAGGAGCTCACAGAAAGCAAGGGTAGCTGTCCTATTCACAGATAATCTGAACTCAAACCAAAATAATGAAAGAAGATAAAGAAGATCATTATGTACTGGTTAGGGGAAAAATTCAAATATAACAATGAACTATATGTATGCACAAAATATGGGAGCACCCCTTTATATAAGACAAATTTTAATGGACACGAAAAAATCTTATAACCAATCACATAATCTTAACAGGAATCTTTAGTAGCACCTATCTCAAAAAGATAAGTCAAGCAGACAAAATAATTAGCAAAGCAATAGCGTAACTGAACCAAATTTTTGAAAAATGGAATTAGTGAACATAGATAGGCTGTTCTATTCAATAATATCTGAATGTACATTCTTTTCAGCTACATATGGAATGTTCTCTAAAAGAGGTGAAATAATAGCCCATAGAACATGCTTAAGTATATGCAAGAAAACAGAAATTATCCTATGCATATTATTAGAACACAGAGCAATGAAACTGGAAATTAATAACAAAAGAAATCACAAAACCCCCATAAACATATGAAAATTAAAAAAAAAAAAAAAACACCCTCCTCAGCAACCAAATCATTACAGATGATTATTTTTGCAGTACCAGGGATTGAACTCAGGACCTTGTACTTGCCAGACATACTTTTATTGTACTGAGCTATCTTTCTGGCTACAGATGAAATTAAACAAGAAATTAAATGATACTTTCAGTTCCACAAAAATTCAGAAAAAAACTTGCCGTCATTTTTGAGATGCAATGAAAGAAGTTCTCAGTGGGAAATTTATAGGGGTGGAGTCACATAGGAAAGCAGAACAAGAATAAATAAATACCATAATACAAAACCTCAGACTTTCAGACAAAAAAGAACAAGCCAACATAAACCCAGAAAGAAGGCAGGAAATTATAAAGATTAGATCAGAAATTAACACTATTGAGACAAAGAAAACAATACAAAGAATTAATGAATCAAAAATCTGGTTCTTTGAAAGTTTAAATAAAGTTCATAAATCCCCAGCTAACCTCACCAAAAAAAGGAAAGAAAAACTCAAATCGCTGAAATAAATTAAAAGGGCAAAATTGCTATAGATCCCATGAAAATTCAGAATATCATCAATAGGTATTTTGAAAATTTTTATTCCCACAGAATAGAAGACATGGAGGAAATGGACAGATTTAGATATGCAAGAATTATCAAAGTTGAATCATGAAGTTATAAAACTTCAAGTAACACAATATCAGCCAATGAAATTGAAAATGTAATTAAAAACTTATGACTGAATCCTACAAGAAATTTAGAGATTTAATCCAAATACCCTTCAAAACTTTTCAGTGAAATTGAAAAGGAAGCAATACTCCCAAAATCATTCTTGAAGATAATATTGCACTAATACCAAAACTGGAGAACAATTCAACCAATAAAAGGAATTACAGACCAATCTCTCTCATGAACGTAGATGCAAAAATCCTCAATAAATTGCTAACAACCACAATACAGTAATTTATGAAAAAGATTATACTTCATGACAAGGTAAGATTAATCTTAGGGATGCAAGGATGTTCAACATAAATCTACCAAAGTAGTGCACTTTATTGATAGAGACAAAAACACATAAACATATTGATAGATGCAAAATCAGTTTTTGACAAGTCCACTCATCATTTATGAACAAAACCCTGCAAAAAGTTGGAATAGATGACCTCTACCTCAATATGATAAAAGCCCACTGTGACAAACCAACAGCCAGCATCATTCCAAAAGGAGAAAAACTGAAAGCTTTTACTCTAAATTCAAGTATAAAACAAGGATGTCCACTATCACCACTATGACTCAATATAGCCCTGGAATCATTATCTAAAGCTATTTGCAAGAGAGAGAAACAAAATGAATAAGAATAGATAACATAGAAATTAAACTATCATTATTCGCTGATATCATGATGCTCTACTTGGAAGACCCAAAACATTCCACCAACAAGTTCTTAGAATTAATAAACAAATGAAGTAGCATAGCAGGCTATGAAGTGAACACACAAAAAATCAATAGCATTCCTCTACACAGATAACTCACTGAGAGTGAAATTAGAGAAACAATGTCCTTCACAATAGAATGCAAAAATGAAATACTTAGGAATTAATATAACAAAGGAAGTAAAAGATCTATATAATGAAAAATTACAATACTCTGAAAAAAGTAATTCAAGAAGAATTCAGAAAATAGAAAGATATTCCTTGCTTATGGAAAGGAAGACCCAATATTGTGAAAATAGCCATACTCCCAAAATTGTTATACAGATTTAATGCAATCTCTCTCAAAATACTATCAACATATCTCATAGATATAAAGAAAATATTCCTAAAATGTATTTGGAATCAGAAAAGATGTAGAAAAGCAAGGTAATCCTGGGCAACAGATGCAAGGTGGGAGGCATAACAATCTCTGAGCTGAAATTATA
The DNA here is from genome assembly GCA_004027025.1 of Myocastor coypus. Lineage (NCBI taxonomy): Eukaryota > Metazoa > Chordata > Mammalia > Rodentia > Myocastoridae > Myocastor > Myocastor coypus. The sequence continues at coordinate 235 of PVJA010002879.1, read as the reverse complement.
CTAAAAAGCTGCTGTGATAAAATCAGCCTGGTACTGGCAAAAGAAGAAGAAGAAGAAGAAGAAGAAGAAGAAGAAGAAGAAGAAGAAGAAGAAGAAGAAGAAGAAGAAGAAGAAGAAGAAGAAGAAGAAGAAGAAGAAGAAGAAGAAGAAGAAGAAGAAGAAGAAGAAGAAGAAGAAGAAGAAGAAGAAGAAGAAGAAGAAGAAGAAGAAGAAGAAGAAGAAGAAGAAGAAGAAG